>VRLP01008542.1:0-16332 GCA_009660295.1 Lophius piscatorius
ACAGTGAAACAGTCCAGGTTCACACAGAGAAACAGTCCAGGTTCACACAGAGAAACAGTCCAGGTTCATACAGGTAAAAAGTCTCCCGTCCCTCTAAGGTTTGGACTCTTCTGGATATTGTTACATATTTTAGTTGTGAGCTGATTTTGGACCGCTCCTTGGTTCTGATGCCTGCTGATCATCATTGTGATGCGTCCTCATGTCTACATGTGGGTTCTGGACAATCTGTCCACCAGAACCCAACAAACCAAACACACCTCCACAAAGAGAAGGAAAGAACGCCGGACTGTTTGTACCAGGGTTCTGTCCTGTTCTGGAGGATCAGATTTGTGTTGCAGTCACTAAACTGCTGATCGGATCCGTACCGGACCTTTGGAGAACAGGCGGACTCACCGGCTGATGGATGTAGTGGACCGGGGCTCGGTGAAGAATCCGGGGTCGCCCGTCAGGATGAACTCATTATCTCGATAAGCTCCACCTCTAAACTGCCACACAGCTGCCGACAAAACAGTCCAACATTCAGAACCACTGTTCAGAACAATGACAGTCTGGACCAGGGTGACCCAGAAGTCGGACCTCACCTCGAAGGGGTTCAGATTGAATCCAGGACTGTCCGGGGACTCCAGCGGACACCACCACACATCCATCCGTTCATCGAACAGGAAGCAGCTGAACTCCTCACTCCTGGACCCGTCCTGCTCAACTGTATGCTGCGTGGAACCGGACCCGTCCTGCTCAACCGGATGCTGCGTGGAACCGAAACCGTCCTGCTCAACCGGATGCTGCGTGGAACCGAACCCGTCCTGCTCAACCGGATGCTGCGTGGAACCGAACCCGTCCTGCTCAACCGGATGCTGCGTGGAACCGAAACCGTCCTGCTCAACCTGATGCTGCATGGTGCTGGACCCGTCCAGGACCTGCAGGAAGTAGGCTGACCTGAGCTCAGCTGTCCGTCACGTCTACATGTGTGATGTATGAAGGTGTGTTAGTGTCAAACCTCTGCTGGACTGGTTCTGCTGGACTGTTGCTCGTCCCATAGGCTCATCGTCCACACCTGAAGCACAAACACAGAATCAGAGTCTTGCCTCCGGCCCGAGGTCCAGGTGTGACCTCATCGGTGCCGGTCGTCACCTCTCCGTGGCGGCTGATCTTCAGAGGGGTCGGTGTCTGAGGAGGCAGCATCAACTCCTGTCGGACCTCCGGGGGCGTCCTGAACACAACCACACTCTTTAGCTTCACTGAACCCAACCCAACAACTCCTCCACACCTGCAGGTTCTGTTACGAGATAGTTCTAATCTGCTCAAATCAAATGGCAGGCAACTTTTTCACACCTTACGATTACAGAATAAGTCAACGCAAAGCCGTTAGTGGACCATCTCAGCACCGTGTGACACAAATGATGTGATGGAGCCTCTTGTCAGAACCCGGCCTTCTTTTGGTACCTTTTTGGAGAACCCTCTCTGTTTGTTCTGAAGGACCGCAAACAAGGGAAGTTTGATGATCAGCTCTTCTCTCTGGTTCTGGGTTCCAATCCACCTGGGAGCTTGGAGCCTCGAGGTGGGTTTCCTCCGGCATCTTCCCGCGGTCCAAAAACATGCACCAACTCAGAACACGTGGCTCTAATGTCGGGTCCAGATCACATTATTGTAGCCTGATTCTACCGGGATCCGGTCGTTGCTGACAGATCCCCCCCGTCTGGCCCGAATGTTGGGGCAGAGATTGTAAACTGGGTCGGAGAAAAGCTTGTTGGAACGTGGCGACGACGGCCCTCCAGTCTGAACGGAAGCCCGCGAGCCCGAAACGTTTCGTGAACCCGCCTCCACGGCGGCGGCACATGATGTTACTGAACAGAGACGGTGAACCCGAAAAGGTCGTCTGTCTCTTTGTGTCGGTCCTGGGATGACCGGGTGACCCGTCCAGCGTGAACCCCACCTCTCGCCCAGTGTCGGCTGGGATAGGCTCCAGATCCCCACGACCTAGACCAGGAAATGAATGAATGAAAGATGAAAACAGAAAAATACGACGTGACTCACTTCCATTTGAGGATGACCTCTAATATCTCTGACTGAGGGTCGAGTGTTTCGGACCCAGATCTTTGGCGTTTTTTATTCAGCCGCTACATGCTAACAATCAGAGCTGCTACGGTTCCAGCGCACCGGAGGATTAGTTCTACGTTTTTCGGCGTGGCGAAGGACGATGGGGGTCGGCGCTATAGTTTTGATAGCAACGCAGCGAGTCTCACTGAAGAGAGGCCACGTCTGCGGAAAGAGACGGAACCAACGTTGACACGTGATTGGTGAATGCAGAGCGACCTACTGGTCCTCCTGGTTAGTGGAGCGTTGGGGTGAACAGACGGGGGTGGAGGTGCAGGTGGAGGCGGGACTCAGCATGAGATCGTCGGAACACCGCAGATTGTAGCTCTGAAAAAAAAAAAGATGGACCGACAGAAGATGGACATTATGAATCTGACATGTCCAGAACAAGACGGCCGGTGGAGCAGCAGCGCCGCCTCCTCACCTGAGGGGACAACCTCGGGGCTTCCTGTGAGGAGTTCTTGAAGGTGGAGTCATCTGGACGGATCTCCAGCCTCTCCTTCAGACCCAGGACCTTCAGAGAAGAACAGAACCAGAGAAGTAACCTGTGTGACAACAACAACAACCATGAGGCGTGAAGATTATCATCGACAAGGACACTGTTGTCCACGGACCCAGAAGTCGGTCCTCCGGACTTCTGGGTCTGGTCTGGGACGGGTTGGCGGGATACTGACCTCGGCGGGGGGGTCGGCTGTGCTGGGTTGACCACAGGTTCTGCATGTTGATCTGTTGGAGTTGTTGGTGGAGGAGTGATGGACTTGTAAGTATTGCAGGTATCCATCCTTCTCCACCCTTCTCTTCAGGGTGGAGTTCCAGTGGTTCTTGATGGCGTTGTCTGTCCTGAGGACGAGACACAGGAGTCGGATCAGGTCCACAGACTCCACTAAAACTGTTGTTGGGGTGGAGAGGTTCCAGTTATTTATTTTAAACCCTATTCGATTTCCAATCACAACTATTCTGGCGTTTTTTGAGCTCCTGGTTCTGATTGTCCGACTTATTTCATCTGTCAGCGGTGATTGCTAAACTGTGGGTGGAGCTTCTCCACCTGAGTGCTGATGACGAGTTGGCACTCAGCCATGTCTTCATCGTCTGAGATCATTGAGCACCGGTCATTTGGTACCCATCCTGGGCCCGGTGTTACACTCGAATGTTAAATCCTTAAACTTCATTTTCGGCGCTCCTTCCAGGGGTCTCTCTCGGACCTCTGGGTCTCCTCCCAGTTGGACTTACCTGGAAAACCTCCAAAGAGAGGCGTTCGAGTCACATGCCAGAACCAACCCAACTGGCTCCTTCTGGCATGACGGGACAGCGGTTCCACTTCCTCTCTGAGGTCGAGCCCAGCCCCCCCTACGAAGGAAACTCATTTGACCCGATTCTACCAGTTAGAGAGAATTCAGTTGGAAAGTTTTGTTCTGAAGGATAAAGAGGTCCAATGTTGTTCTGAGCCGAGTGGACCGAGGGGGTTTTGAGGCGGGACCTTCGGAGCGTTCTGAGCCCCTCTGGAACAGGAGTAAAAGTTCTGACTCATAAGAATAAACCGACCCGTCTGAGAAGAAGCCAGAACACCAGGAGGTGGAGGAGGTACCTGCCAGGCAGAAGCTTGGAGATCTCGGACCAGCGGTTTCCCAGCAGGCCGTGGGCCTCACATATGATGAGATCTTCCTTGGGCGTCCATCTGCTCTTCTTCACAGCGGGGTTCAGGTGGTGGTGCCAGCGCTCGCGGCACTGCTTCCCGTTACGGCTCCACATCTGTTTGGCGACCAGAGCCCAACGCTTGAAGCCGTGTTTGTGGACCAGAGACAGGAGCTGCAAAGGAAGTGACATCACAACGTGTCAGCGGTTCTCCGGGGAGTCCGTCTGACGAGTACACCGCCGAGCTACCTGATCCGGATCGTCTGATCATTCTACAGAACACTTGAGAAAACATTTCTATTGGCTGTTGGACCCATCAGGTGAGTTCACTGCTGTCGGACAGAACCGTTTTATTCTGGGAGGGAGGCGGAGAACCCGGACAGAACCAACGCAGACACCGAGAGAACATGCAAACTCTGCACAGAAAGGCCTCAGAGGTGGATTTGAACCCGGTACCTTCTTGTTGTGAGGCGGTCCAGAGTCAGAACCGGTGACTAAAGGTCCGTAGGAGAAGATGTAAGCGTGAACGCTGTCCTTCTACCCCGCCTCTCACCCAATGTCAGCTGGGATAGAGTCCAGCCCCCGCAACCATGAACAGGACGAGCAGCTATGGGTAATGAGTGAATGAATGAATGAATGAGTGAATGAATGAATGAACGAATGAACGAGTGAATGAACGAATGAGTGAATGAATGATTGAATGAATGAATGAGGGAATGAACGAGGGAATAAGTGAGGGAATGAATGAATGAATAAATGATTGAGTGAGTGAGTGAGTGAATGAATGAATGAGTGAATGAACGAGGGAATGAATGAATGAATAAATGATTGAATGAGTGAGTGAGTGAATGAACGAATGAGTGAATGAACGAGGGAATGAATGAATGAATAAATGATTGAATGAGTGAGTGAGTGAATGAACGAATGAATGAATGAGTGAACGAATGAACGAGTGAATGAACGAATGAGTGAATGAATGAATGATTGAATGAATGAATGAATGAGGGAATGAACGAGGGAATAAGTGAGGGAATGAATGAATGAATAAATGATTGAATGAGTGAGTGAGTGAATGAATGAAGCCTGGTGAAAAAAATCGTTCAGTCTCATAATCGTCTCTTGAATAATTGGAATATAATATCCATTATTATTTAGCTTTAGTTTGGACCTTAAGCGATTTTCATGTTGACGTGGCAGATGATGAAGAAACACTTTGGCGTCCAAAAACCACCGAAGAAGACGAGGTTGTTGCGAGAAGTTTGTAAATACTGACAAAAGGAAGATCATACTTATTATTCACTAAAAGAAAAGGCAACAGAAAAAGCCTCCATGAACATCTTTGAGAAACTGAAGATGAGGATGGTTCTTCTTCAGACTCAGAGTCTTTACCTTCTCGTCCTCCTCCACGGTCCAGGGACCTTTCACCACCCGCGGCTTCTTCATCTTCTCCCACCTTTGCTTACACTCCAGCTGTGACCTCTGACCCTGAGACGGCTGACGGAGAATCACACAGTCAAGTTCATTCCTGCGGCAACTTCCGACCGTTTTCACGGCTAACAAGAAGCGAAAGAAGTCAGAAAAAGTGACAAGGAGACGGAAAACAAGGAGAGACAAACACGGCAGAGGAAGACGAAGAAAACAGAATCACATAATGACGGTTTTCTGCTGCTCTCAGATCCTCCTGATGTTCCTGGAGGTTGGAGTGTACTCCGTTAATAAACTCAACATTAAAGGAGGAATCTGGATGAATTATTCCGAAACAAAACCATCTAATTGATTATGATCACAATAATATTCCTCTTTACCCTCTGACCTAGAATAAAAACCTTCCTACATCTTATAGAGAACGACGTCACGCCTCAGCTTTGATTCACTCTAAACCGATGAAGGAGTGTCTGTGGAGAAGTGACATGTACACAAATAGACACTCTTCAAAGACATTACAATATTCACTGACGATGACAGGGTTACTGTGAGTTTCTGAGTTTGCCCCCGATGCTAACCTCCTCGTCCGTCCAACCGGTGGACGTAGAAGATCGTCCATCCGGTTCTTCATCTTCACAACTGCTGGAGCTGCTCCTCCTGCTGAGACAGGAAACAAAACGCCGGATTAAAGATGAAACTGTTGGTCATTTTATCAACTGGAAGATATTTGATCTCCTCTGTAAGAGAAGACGTCATAGAGCGTCCTGTTCGACACGAGTCAGGGTGTCCAACCTAAAGACTGTGGTCATGTGACGTCTACGTTTTCTTGTTTTAGCCGGTGAAAACTACAGGAGGGCGTACGGAGTGTTCCGTTAAACACGAACGCTGTATCCGTCGTCTGCCTTCAATGCTACGTTCGCGTGCTCCAAGTCTCTGTGCGGCAGCTGGTGAACCAGGAAGATGTAGTATGTGTAATCTGTGTGAAACAATTGTGACATGTAGGTGACAGCTGTGTAACAGGTGAGTGACACATCTGAAAAAAATGTTTGAGTTGTGTTACAGGTGTGAAAGATATGTGACATTTGTTAAAGGTCTGAAAGATATGTAACAGGTGTGTGACAGAAATGTGACATGTGTGTTACACGTGTGACAGATATGTGACAGATATGTTACATGTGTGACAGATATTTGACATGTGTGTTACAGATGTGACAGGTGTGTTACAGGTGTAAAAGATATGAGATAAAAGTGTTTCAGGTGTGACAGATAAATTATATGTGTTACAGGTGTGACAGATATGTGACATGTGTGTTACAAGTGTGACAGATAAGTGATGTGTGTGTTAAAGTTGTGACAGATATTTGACATGTGTGTTACAGGTGTGACAGATATGTGACATGTGTGTTACAGGTGTGACAGATGAGTGATGTGTGTGCTAAAGGTGTGACAGGTATGTGACATGTGTGGTACAGGTGTGACAGATATGTAACATGTGTGTTACAGGTCTGACAGATATGTGACATGTGTGCTAAAGGTGTGACAGATGAGTGATGTGTGTGCTAAAGGTGTGACAGGTATGTGACATGTGTGTTACAGGTCTGACAGAAAGGTGACATGTGTGTAACATGTGTGACAGATATGTGACATGTGTGTGACAGATCTGACACACATGTTACATATGTGTGACAGGTGTGGCGTGTATCAGCCCTCACCAGGACCTGTGGAGTTGGCTGCTCATCACTGCTGCTCAGATGAAACAATGAACTGATCCATGAGGAGACCCGATAAAAACACACACAGTGTTAATACACATAATAATCTGTTGTTAAAACAAGACTTAAGAGCTGCTGCAGCTCTAAATGTAACAGATAATCTTCACTAATAATACATTTTTAATGAATTACAAACCAGAAATAATGTTTTCAAACATGTTAACTCTAATCGAGGAAGAAGTTGAGAGTATTTCTAAGAATTCATAGATTCTATAAAATGATCAGTAGATTGATTCATAATACAAAAAAAACATATTTGAATCAGTTCTACTTTTTACAGGTAAATTATAATGAAACATTGTTTTATTTGTCATGCCGACATTATTTCCACTGATCTACATCATACTAATATGTACTAACATAAACTTGTCCACGAGTGTTTATATATATATATATATATAAATGAATAAACCATCCAATTAAAATTCCAAAACATAATTATTTTTTATTTATTATTATTTATTTTATTTCTAAAATGAGGAAATAACTGGGACAGGAATCGATATTTAGTTTTTTAGATCAGTATAATTAATTACTAACTAACGGTTAGCGGTTAAAAGTGACGGGTAAGCTAAGCTAGCCACCGTTAACCGGTAAAACGTGCATAAAAACTTTTTAAAGCGTCAGAAACTGAGATCAAACCGTTACTTTAGTTCAGTTACATGTCTTCCTCACTTTAGCAGCACTTTGAAGTCGTTAACTCCGGGCTTAAGCCCAATTCAAACGGTTAAAAATATAAAGTTAGTGAATTTACCGGTGGCGGTCGGTGACGACACAAACAGCTGGGACCTTCTTTTTTTTTTAAAGCTCGTGCGCCCTGAATCCTCTCCTCTGATTGGATGATTACGGTGATGACGTTTTTTTTGCCGTTTGCAGAATTCCGAATTATTATTATTATTGTTATTTATTATTTTTTAATTTCATATTTTTTTGTTTGTCAATTTATTCATTTTATCATTTGTATATTTATGTGTAATTATAAAATTGGCCGATAATTTTCTTCAATTTTGTTTTTCTGCAACAATGGGCGAAGTCCTCTCTGACTTTGTCTCGAGGACATCTAACCTGGACTGTCCCTCTGATGTCTCCTTTCTAATCCTGTCCATCCTCCTCACTCCCAGAGAACATCTGAACATCTGCCTCCTGTCTTTTGGTCGGTCCACAGCCTCTAAACCATTCTGCAGAGCTGCTCTTCTTGTAAACTTTTCCTTTCATGGTGGCTGCTTCTCTTCTACTCCTGAATATCTTTTCCACCCATACCATTATTATTATAGTCTTATAGTTATTATAGTCTATAAACAGGAGAGTTTTTTTCTGTATTTCTTGTATTTCTCAAGTGAAATAATACATAATATAATATAATTCTACAAAAAGTAATCAGAGACTGCAAACCTCGACCAAGGACGACGGTACATGAGGCAGACACTGATCAATCAGAATCGATCAGATCACTTTATTTAGGAACATATCATGCAGATTCCTCCATTAATGTATGAGTTTTTGTCAGCTTAAAATAGAACAGAATATAACCAACTTTATTAATCCCAACAGGGAATTGATCCAATATATATAATATAATATAAGATAATATAATATCAGGAAAAAGGATAACAGAAAACCTTTCGTGTAGAGAGGCATGCATTGATTATAAGGAGAGGGCCACTCAGACCATGTAGGGCTCTGCTTCCCATGAGCCTTTGCGTGATGACGCCACTGCTCCTGGCCTCCTGTCACGATCTCCCAGCATGCTTTTCTGCTGGCCGTTCAGAGGAATCGTAATGATGCAGTTCGCTGGAGGCTAACGTGATTAAAAACATTCATTTTTTGAGTTCAATAAAGTTTGAAACGTTCATTTTCCTCCAGAGAAGATCTTAAAGGAAGAATCTAGCCAGTTGATGAGAGCCAGATAGCTAACTCTGCGGTGGAGACTGTCGGTGAGTGATTGTTGAGACGACTCCAACCCGCGGGCCGCCATTTATCTCCGGCTTACAAACACAACAGAAACACAACTTTAAGACAAAGAATATAGAAAAAACTAGTCTGTTTATTTGTGTCGTCAACATGCAACTTAACCTATAGGGATAATATGTTTGAAAGGATCGGCTGTGGGGTCATGAACCTAGCTGTTTTTAAGTTAGCCTATTAGCACAGTTAGCCGCTCAGGCTAAAGGTGTTAGCAGCCGCATCTCTGCCTCAAACAGTGTCGAGGTTGGAATCGGTGAACCTGTGAGAGATACGCATACAGGTCGACTGCTGATACACCGATACTTAACTGCATACGTCTCTGAATGAGCTCACCAGGGGTTAGCTTTAAATGTGATAAACTAGCCGGCGGAAATGCAGTGATACCTCGTGTTGCTGTTGTTTTGTAATCCTCAAAAGGACCTCTTATGATGGAGACGCTGAGGATTAAACACAATAATTGTTAACGTGGAGACTAGAACCTCACGAAACCACACTTATCACTGTTTCTCTTCCAGTGAAGTGGACCGTCAGGCATTTAGGAGGTTGCGATATCTAATAAATGATTTAAAAACCAAATGCACTGGACTACCTGACAAAGGTTCAACAAAACAAACATAATATATAATATAATATAATTTATATATTATATATATTATATATATTATATAATTTGCTTCTAACTTTGTTAGGGACATAATACATTAAGTGCCATGTTCTGTCCGTGTGTAACCCCAATAGATGTATGTGGACAATAAAAGGTTTTCTCTGGGCTTTTACTGCATCTCCTCCGACAGACTACCTGTAGCAGGAGCTCTGGAAAACAGGAAGTAGTAACCATCGTGAAACAATGGAGCAATTAAATGTTAAAAAGACATAGACGTTAAATGACCTGAAGGAGTTTAGGAGTAATAAACTGCTACCGATGTTTCTGCCAGCTGGAACACAAACTGTGCTGTTGATTTACTAAACAGTGAACCTAGATCTTTTCCCGCTTGTGTGACACTATGGGAAAACTTTGTGGCGACGTTTACATTGAGCAGTGGTAAAACATTGCATGTTTTTGACTTTCATCATCTTCTCTTAATCCAGAAAAATCACCTGCGCCGTTGGGGTTGTCTTCTAGATACGTTCTGTCCTTTTTCATTTGTATTTATTTCCCGCGCGGCAGAAAGATATTCTGTGGTATCTGTCTCTTGTTTGCTCGTTTCTGCACCTCAACGTCACCTGATTTAATGCAGTGCTCTCATTGGCTGAGGGACTAAAGTACAAACACTGTATTCCTGCAGTTTATTAATTTAAATGTTGCAGAATCGTACTTAAGACATGAAGCCGCATATGCCTCTTAAAAAAGATCGCAGTCATTTTACAATTAATTGCCCAGCAACTACCGTAGCCAATGACAATTCCTGATCAAAATAGATAAATTAGTGACGCAGAAATTCATTTCTTGCTCTCTTTTCTTTCTGTGGTGACAGTAGTAATATTTTTTTAGGCTGAGGGCAAGAAAGCAAAATTAGTTTGAAGTTAAGAATCCCGATTATTACTTAATTTTCTGATTGCAATTATTTGAATTAAGTGAAATTAATTTTCCTAGTCATGAGCAAATAGTTTGATTTAACATTAATGTCATTCTAAACAATTTCCTAAGTCGTTTTCTATCGTTTGATGTCTGATTGGTGTTATTCTGCTTAGAGTAGAACTAAATCATTCTTTGGCGCCTCTGAGTTGCATTTTTGTTTTAATCCAAGTGGAAACAGAGAGCCACAATGTCTTGAAGCAGGTAAATCGCTTAAGTTTATAGGAAAATATAGTCGCCTGCTGAAACCAGGAATCTATGGCTCTATCACAAAATTCTCTGAACTCTGACAGACAGATATTTGCCATTATTGAAGCTTTTCATTTAGTCTAAATAGATAAATGTGATAAATGCACCCAAAACAGCTTTTCATCTCACTAGATGTATTTTCAATATTGCACTATAATTAGACTGAGGGGCGACTTTAGCTCAGTGGGTAGAACAGTCGTCCCTCAACCGGGAGACCAGGGTTGGAACAAAGCCCCTGACTTAACCTCAGCTCCTCAGGTGCTTCACAGGCTCCGCCCACTGCTCCCACAGGGATAGATAGATAGAAACTTTATTAATCCCCAAAAGGGGAAATTTTAATGTTAAGATGGCTCAATTGCAGAGATAAATTTCACAATCTTGTACTGTATGTATGCATGCATGTATGTATGTATGTATGTATGTATGCATGTATGCATGTATGCATGCATGTATGCATGTATGCATGTATGCATGCATGTATGCATGTATGCATGCATGTATGCATGTATGCATGTATGCATGCATGTATGCATGTATGTATGTATGCATGTATGCATGCATGCATGTATGTATGCATGCATGTATGTATGCATGCATGCATGTATGTATGTATGTATGCATGTATGTATGCATGCATGCATGTATGTATGTATGTATGTATGCATGCATGCATGCATGCATGCATGCATGCATACATGCATGTGATGAATAAAGTAAAAAATTATAACTGTTAGTCTTATTATTATTATTATTATTATCATGGTGGGAAAAAACAGTTCTGCTGGACGATTCTGGCTAATCGAAGAATCGACCATTTTTTTCCCTTAGATTTGGGCTCAAGATTTTCTTTACAATCTTTCCACTCAGTTGACGACATAATACACGTTATGGTCACGAGAAATGAAACTCTTTCTCGTGTTTCACACGTTCGCTGTCTGAAGCTGGGTTTACATGGACACTCCTCTTCATTCTGATTTGAAATCGTTTCGATGGAATTTTGGGTCAACCGCTGATCTGAGTAGAGATCTAATAGGATCTGGTGTTTACAGCTGTGAACAGTTGTGTGACAAGTGCCAAAGCGACCAGTAGATGACGTGTTTTATCAGAGGATGGGTGTCAATCATCTGACCGGTGCAGTTTTTGCTGTTATTGTGATGCTTTTAACGAAGCTGATGTTGATGATAATGCAGACAGAATCCCTGGAGGAAGGAGAATTACGTGGAAACCTTATCGCTGCCTCAGAGTGGTATTACTTCAACACCTCAACATCCTCCAAAGTCATTTCAAGTGCAGGAAGCCCTCATGACGGGATTCATCCTGAAAATCCAGATCCACGCCATGATCTGAGACCTTCACCAGTGGTTCTCCTCGTCTTCAATTACTTCATTAATTGTAGAATATAAAGTGAAGGCGACGGTACTTCTAAAGTTGGTTATTTCTTGCTTTCCTTTTTACTCCATATTTGACTTTGTCCAACATTGTTGACAAACATTGATTCGATCATATTCAATCGGATGAAACCCACGCATGAAAAATCAGAACTATTCTTAGACCAGAATCACATTCGTAAGAGATCGGGTTCCATCAGGTTGATTCTGTTCATCGTCAGGAAAATTAGATCTGAGTGACATTTTGTCTTCCTCTGATCCGTCGTTTGTTGTTTGGAGTTGGTTTTGAATCTTCTCTTAGGTTCACATTTGTAAAAATGGATTGTAAGTTTGTTGCAGTGAGTTTTTCTGGAACCTGCCTGAGAACCTCGTCTGTAGTCCAGAGGACTGTTAACGGGTTGATATCTGTTCATCTATTATTATATACTGGAACCTCAGACGAGATCTATGTTTATTTGTAGTTCTCATAGTTCAACATTCTCCACCCAAATATAATTTACATCTCTCCTCTTGTACATTTACAAACTACTCCAGTCTTTCTTCCTTTTCCCCCGGCTCAAACCTCCACCTCTGCTTCTTGTCACCGTCACCAATCCATACGTCATGGTTGGTTTCCCTACCAACGCAAATAAAACCGCATACTAGTTATTATTCTGTGTTATAAATGAATACATCCCCAAATGTGAATAATACAGCGTGAGGCTGATCATTCTATGCTGTTGTTTTCATGAAAATTTGAATGATCTCTTTTTTTGGGGATATTTTTGAGACTAAATGTAGCAGGATGCTAACAGCTTCCGTCTCGTGTTTGCGCCCTACCGACATTCTAAAGTCAGTTTAAGCATCGCTTTTTGCTACTCAGTCACAAGATCCGTCTCATAGTTGACGGCCCTGAAACCGCCTTGAAGATGTTGTTTTAATGCAGTAAACTTAGCACTTTTAAATTTTTTTTATTTATTTTGTTCCCCCTGAATTTAACTGAATTTTCTTTATTTGGATTTTTGGCCTTAAAAGATCAGTTGACATCATGGTATCGTGTGATAAGTCTTAAACCTGTATAAGTTAACTCTTTAGTGCCCGATAAAGGGTTAATGCTGACTTCACTGAACCCTTACTTCACAGTCAGGGTTTTTATTTATATACTCCTGAATGAATATATATGATTATGTGGATAAATGAATTACCCAACAAGAAACTGTTAATCACTAATTGTTTTCTTTCTAAGTGTTGCTGTTCTACTGGTATGGATAACAAATAGCCCTTAAATCAAACGTGACTTAACCTGCATTAATGCTGTATATTCTGGATAATCTGGATCTGTCTGTCTTCCATCGGTGGTTGTTTGAGAAAAACACTCAGAATTCAGAATGTTTTGGACCCGGATTATCAAAAGATTCTAGAAATACTTTACCGTAAAACCACTTTGTTCACCAGAATCAATCGATTCCATCAACCCATATATTTATTTATTTATATACTTATTATGTTTATATGAATGAATTAATTATTTGATTCGTCAATTAATTTGAAATTATATATTTTTTATAATCTAATTGATTTACCCCAAATGAAAAACTTGTCTGATTGTTATTTCCATTACATTATTTCCAAAATAAAATTAAAGCACTGGCCTGTTTAAGTTTCTATCCTGGGTGAAACGTGTCGATCATCTCTCTGAAGCTGGACCCTCCAGAAAAGCGAGGGGTCTCATGTCATCATCTGTGATCCGTCTGCACCGAGTCGCTTCTGTCGCTGGATAAAAGTCCTCCAGGCTGCTTTGTCAATTTTTTAAAATTGGTCTAATATCCACATCACTGTTTCGTTATGACATTAGGCAAATAATAATAATAATGTCAATAATGATAATCAGTATTTTTTCTTGAGTGCTGAACTTAAAACGGTTTACACATAGATTTATTATCACCGCTGCAATAATACGCAGACTGTGATACTGTAGAACAATATTTAACGTAACTTTAAGCCAGTTTCTCACGCATACATAGACAAAATAAGATGTGGTGGAACATTCGGCACAATGAACTTAAACACACGCTTGAAATTTGGCCGCCACGAGGAACGTAGCAAGTTTCAGGAAGCTAACATGGGCCGTCATGTCAAAGACCTACGGGCCCCAGAACATCTGAAGAAAACCAAAAAGAGTTTAGCCTTAGCAGAGGGGCTAATGCTAGCTATGCTGTCATTTATGGTTTTAACACGTAAGAACAAAAGAAGCTGCGGCGGAACAAACCCGAAAACGTTCGGCACAACGGACTTAATCGGACACGTCCAAATGAATCCCCCCGAGGAACATAGAAAGTTTCAAGAAGCTGAGAGACGATCAGATTGAGTGGCGGCATTGGTACACCACCGAAGTGGTGAGAGTTGCTGTGATGAAGATCGGAGGACCTGTTGTTCTTGTTGGGCTTGTCTTACGTTAGAAGGTTTTCCGAGCGTTAGTGAGCCGCATGTTTCCTGTCTCACTGGGGATTCTTGTAGCTTAAATAGCGGAATGATCCGAACTCTGGGTAGAAACGCGTCGTTGGTGTCTTGTCAGCCGTGAGATTAATAAAGAGGTCCTGTAGCGGCGGTGGGCAGAAGTCAACGCTTCAATTTGACATTTTCTCATGTCTCATTTTATCGCTGAAGTGTCCGTCTGCAGTAAGTGTTGAAGAAATGATGATTAAATGTGTTTGTTTGTGTTTATATATATATATATATATATACACGTGTGCATATTCGTTTATTCTGTGCTAGACTTCTGCCGAGGTTAAGTTTCATTGTATCGTGTAAAACTTTGATCCTTTAACTCAAAATATATTGAGTTACATTTGAAACCTCTACCTGATAATATCTTTAATTAATTTCATTCCCCGGGTTCCTGCCGCGGTCTGAGAAAATGCAGAATGTACCGATCTCAATCTCGGACCATAAAAAGTCTATTCGGTGCTGTACTGCATTGTGCATGTGGTTTAAATGCATTTTGGAAGGAGTTTCATTTGTTCATACTTTTGTTTTAACGCCACATCAGCTTCTCAAATGGAATATAAGATTTAACCGATCAACTACCGTTAAAATACAAGCGACACTGGATCAACCGTTTCTTTTCTCTCCGTCGGATAAACTTCTCCGCTTTTATCTGAATCCAAATCGCCGGTGTTCCTGTCCCGCAGGTATATCGGGGTCACCATGGCGACAGACGTGGGTTCTCCGCAGCGGTTCTTCCACATGCCGCGTTTCCAGCATCAGGCGCCGCGGCAGGTGTTCTACAAGAGGCCGGACTTTGCCCAGCAGCAGGCCATGCAGCAGCTCACCTTCGATGGGAAACGCATGAGGAAGGCTGTGAACCGCAAAACCATCGACTACAACCCGTCCGTCATTCGACACCTGGAGGTAAAAACACCCCAATCTTCACGCGTCCTAAACCTCGTCAACTGTTTTTACTTTTTCAATCATGTTCTTATTAACTTTATTGCATCATGTCACATGATTTTTTTTAAATTTCATTTAAAGAAAAACTTAACTATTTTGGTGTAAGACAGAAACAGGATTTTAGTCTTTACTAAGATAGATAGAAACTTTATTAATCCCAAAAGCAAGAATTGAGTCTTTACAGAAGCTCCAACAGACAGACGCTCTAAAGGTGACTAAAAATGAAGACTTGGTTTAAAATAGGATATCTTACAGACGTGCTTAGATAAACATTATATATATATATATATATATATATATATATATATATATATACACACACACACACACACACACACAGGACAGCCAATTAAGAAATAAAAATACACCTGTAAATTAAAACATAAGAATGAAGTGCGTACAAAAACATAACGAAAGGGGAAAGAGTCGGATCTCCAATGGCAAATATAAATGTGAATTAAAATAGTCCCGGTGCAAATAGTGCGTTTAAAGAAACACACACCGTGTGGCGTGAGGAAGATGATAGTTGAATGGTTGGTTACAGAGTTCTGAGTTTCAGACACAACACAAATAACAGGTCCGGTTTGAGATTTCTGTTAATCTAATCAAGACCAAGCCAATATTTTTAGTCTTCTTGTTTCTCTGTGTGAACCTGGACTGTTTCTCTGTGTGAACCTGGACTGTTTCTCTGTGTGAACCTGGACTGTTTCTCTGTGTGAACCTGGACTGTTTCTCTGTTTGAACCTGGACTGTTTCTCTGTATGAACCTGGACTGTTTCTCTGTATGAACCTGGACTGTTTC
>VRLP01008543.1:0-16330 GCA_009660295.1 Lophius piscatorius
ACACACACACACACACACACACACACACACACACACACACACACACACACACACACACACACACACACACACACACACACACACACACAGACACACACACACAAACACACACACACACACACACACACACACACACACACACACACACACACACACACACACACACACACACACACACACACACACACACACACACACACACACACACTATGTGAGAACAGATATTCTTTCATCTATCCTTCATCTCAAATACCTGGATCTAAGTGTTTAAACCTCTGGATGTTTCTATTTAATGGTTTTTGCTACTTTGGAAGGCAGAACAGATTATTTAATAATAAATAATAAAACATGGTGTGTTTCCTGTCAGGAGAAGGTCATTATTTTAGCACCCACTGCTTAATTCAACTATTATTTTTGGTTTCGTAGAAATGAGAGGAGATTCAAAATGATCTGGGTTTGACCCTCATGTCTTCAAGGTTCCCATCGACAAACAGTTTTATCGGGAATTGGCGGTTCTGTGACTTAAATAATCCATTAATTGTCATTTACCGTGTCCATTCTGTTATTTCTTGTTCTTCTTTTATTTTGAAGGTTATTGTCATCTCTTTGATCTGTTTCCTGTTCCCTCCTTCCATTTTGGAAGTTCTTTTCCCATGTGTTTCCGTCAGCTTTCTACTTCCTGTCTCCTCCTGTGTGATTGTCAATCATGTCCACCTGCCTTCTTCCTCCAGCTGCGTCTCATTATCTCGTCATCCTCAGTGTATTTAGTCCAGTTTGTCGTTTCCGTCTCCTCGTCACACACGGTTTTCGGCGTTGGCTTTTTTATTGTGGATGAATAAGGATTTTCCTGAATGTTGACCTTGACCTTGGATTTTTGCCCCGGCTTGTGTTTTTGGATTGTTTGCATTACTGCGCTGCTCACACGGTTTTGTTTGTTTTTCTATTTTGAATTAAATCGCGAGTCAATAACGATTTGTTAGAGCGCTCTGACGCAGGAAGTTTGTTTGATAGCAACATGCTAACATCCTA
Source organism: Lophius piscatorius (assembly GCA_009660295.1). Classification (NCBI taxonomy): domain Eukaryota; kingdom Metazoa; phylum Chordata; class Actinopteri; order Lophiiformes; family Lophiidae; genus Lophius; species Lophius piscatorius. Next base: position 1,030 of record VRLP01008543.1, read on the forward strand.
GAAACGAGCCGCTTTGGTAATTTGCCTTGATCGAGAAAACATCTTCTTAAATTTGAACGCACTTGTGTGTGTGTCTTAGCGTCATTAAGTCTATTTGTTTCACGATGTAAATAAATTTTTTTATTCTAAGTCACGTGATCGCAGGACCCCGGAATTCGAGCTAAGCTAGCACAGCTAATCAAAACATCATGAAATGTTTGTGTATTATATCGGTTTTATTCACTAAATGAAGCATTAAAAATAAAAAAAGCGCGTCGGGGGCGCTTCACTTTTAAGCGTCCTTCGCGAACGCTTCCGTTGTCTTGTGGCTTTTGCCGATCGTTCTTCATAACACTTTGCAGCGTGCGTGTGACGTCAACCTGATGAAATTGAGGTTGAACGTGTTTTTCTTAAGTTGCAGTGCGTTTGACACTGTAGATTCTTTTTCCCAACGGCCAAATTATTGGCCTCCACCGAAATGCCTCATATAGTTGTAGTGCTCGCCAGCGATGGTGTCCGACTTAACGCGTTCTTCTCGACACGCCCATAATCGAGCTTTTTATTTTGTACAACAGTAGATTATAATAGATATTGATTTATATCACATCACCACACTGGTGATACCCTAGTTGTAGGGTATCTGTACTACTCCCTCTAGTGGACATAGGTGGTATCCATCTCTGGGGACAAAATCCCATTTTTGGCACGTTTTGGGTCCATTATCGATCCGACGGCACCAAACGGAGAGTCCTCCCGGTCCTGTCCCACATGAACCGTGTAGAATAACGTGAGCTTTTTTTTTTATCTCTATGAAAATCTGATGCTGCAGTTTTCAAAGAGTTTCTGAGCAAATTAACGTTTTTAAAAAAAAATCTGAATTTAAAAAAAAAAAAAAAATCAGATGAGGTGATGATGCTCATGAATGAGACGAAAAGACGGTCGTAGAAGCAAACGCTGACGTTTTTGACACACACACACAGGAAGCAGGGAGAGCTTTGAGTTAAAAATAATATCATGTATCTTCCTGATATTCCACCTGAAGAGGAGGGTTTGAGGGTGAGCCAGCTTCCACAGCAGACGCCCCGACTCTATGAAGCTAATTAATGAGTGTGTGTGTTTGTGTGTGTGTGTGTGTGTGTGTGTGTCACTAACCTCAGAGAATGCTGTTTTCCTAATTTGTGGAGACAAATGGGCGGCCTGAGGAGAGAGGGCGATGCGATGCAACATATTGCAGTTGACCCTCGACATCTCATTTGCGCCTGATGGATGGGTGCAGTGGCAGGGTGCTGCATCCAATCTGAGGAAATGACCAGGATGCCCTCACACGCGCGCACACACACACACACACACACACTCTCTCATCCAGCGGGAGAGCAGCTGCCTGCATATTATTGGTTCATGTCCAGCAGCACAAATCGGCAAAACCGCTTTCAATGACAAAATACACCGATCAGCCATAACATTATAACCACCGATGAGACAAGAGCATTGATTGTCTCGATATCGTTTGGCCAGGCTTTCCCCTCAAACACAAGAGCGGCTGCTCCCACAGGATTGACGAGGTGTCGGTGGTTCAGTGGGTCGTCTGGTAATTTTACTACCTGGGAAGGTTTATCTTCCTGACCTGGTTAGAAACCCGCCCTGTGAGACCCCAGAGGGTGGACACGATATAATGTACGGCCTGCTGTTGGAGAGACGGTGAGAGAATAGAACGAAATAGGTGAGGGCAACATGCCGAGAAACCCCCCCCACAATGACTGATATACACCATCAGCCATAACATTATAACCACTGACCGAACACACTGTAAGACGGTGGAGGGCGTAGACCCTCTGATCTTCATCTCCCCGAAGAGTCCGAGACTTTCCACTGGACAAATTATCACACATCATCTGCATCAACACTGTGATGTGTGCATGTGCAAAGTCCAGTAAGCCAAAAAAAAAAAGTCCTATTACGTATAATTTACCTTCCTTACCTGAGGAGATTAGCATACCTTGTGTGCGTGTATTTAATACTTAGAGTAAAATAACGACAGAGACTTGAACCTTCTGTTTTTGGGACACAAACAGATAAAGACGCGTGCAAACAGTCCTCTAATCAGAGCAGTAAATTATGCGACGCTGCTCCGTCTAACGATGCTGCATAAATCTCTGCAGACATTTTGACATTTTATCTTATTAGCCTGTGCATGCCGAGGATATTAGGCTCTAACGACGTTGTTTCCCTTTATTCTGTTCTTAAGCTGAGGAATTACATCTTAGAGAACACACTGTTGCCATATACACCGATCAGCCACAACATTATAACCAGTGACAGATGAAGTCAAGAACCACACTGGTGGTTTTGTTGCTATGGCGCCCATCGGTGGATGGGATATATTAGACAGTTGGTGAACTTTTTGTCAAGAAATTCATGTTGGAAACCGTAAACACAGCCTGAAGAAGTTGAGGGACCCGATTATCAAGTATTCAGGGATGTCCAGATATCTATCAGAGAAGAAATGACTAGAACTCATAAGAGACGTCGTTGCTGTTGATAACAGCAAACATGGAAATCTAATTTATTCAGCACAGAGTAGAATTCTGTTGGCACATGTTGCACAAGTTATCCCTCGCTCAAGAATATTTTGTGCCCAAAATAGAACGATCTGGTTCCTAAAATGTTTTTTCTGTGCATAAATATTCAGACTGCAGGCTCCTGCATGAGGCGCAGATATAATAGAAACGTGAAGAAGTCTTAGGATCTGAGCAGCTTTGACGAGGAACAAACTGTGATGTCATGGTGAACAGAAGACAGTATCATGGACACCCAGGTCATGGATGTGTGTGTGGTGGGTGAAGGTTAACCTTTGCGGTCTGATCCCACAGAAGAGCCGAAATAGTCTGTGTTATAGTGATGTCATAGTGACATCACAGAGCTGGGAGGCCGCGATATAATGCAGGTGGTTATAATCTTTTGGCTCTAATTATCTTAATATACATATATTTATTATTGCACCTAACTGGTTATTTCTACGGCGACTGACAGTTTAGCTTAGGACAAAACAAAAGTTTGGCTCAATATTAAAAGATTTCGAATTTAAAAAGGCGCCTTTGTATTTTATGTAAAAAAAAAAGAAAAGAAAAAAGAAAGGTAAATGTCCAATTCCTTTAATTTTAAATATGAAAACGTGGCTAGAATCTCCTGCTACAGCCTTATCCCTTTTTATTGGTGACAAATCTAACAGATAGATGTGTGTGTGTTTGATGTGTGTGCGCGTCTAGTTTGACGAGTGTGATATGTGCGGCGGGGACAGTCATAAATAGAAAATAACAACAACAGACGTCACTGCTCCGTTACATTCACCTGTTCTCTCATTGATCTCTGCACTCTGATTCACACCTGAACACTCAGGTGCGTTTCTCGACATCTCACTCTTGTGTTTCCTGCGTCCGACATTCATATCAGGACAAAATGTTCCCTTGCTGCCGCACATGTACCGCCCACTGACAGGTAACCCACGGCAACCGGATAAACAATGCTATTCTGGCTTGACCTGTCAGTGGTTATAATGTTATGGCTGGTTAGTGCCTACAAACGTGCGCACCATCATGACGTCCCTCCAGCCCAGCGGACGGTGATTCTGTGGGAGGAGCTTGTTTCGACGCACACGTTCCTGCGGTGTAAAGCTCCCGCCGTGGTAAATATTCCTACTTAAAGAAGTTGGAAGAAAAAGGTATTTTTCAAACTTCCAAAGATTCAAAAGTAATCGGAAGAACCTTCAACGTCGCAAAACCGTCACTTTTTTAATGAACATCCGGTGAAAAAGGCGACTGGAAACTCGTCTGGCGTTTGAGTGGTGATGAGGAGTGGCGATAAAACTGTCTTTTGGTCATCGTCCTGTTCTCCCTGCCAGATTTCAGTCCCTCCTCAGAGAGTTTTTAATTACAGGCAGCGCCGCCGCGGGAGAGTGGCGATGCCACGACGGTATTTATACTCCAAAAGAAAAACGGGATGTTTGTTGGTGACATCAAAAGTCACTTCCTGTCTCCTGAGGCGGGAACGGAGCGGCCAGAAGAAGACAAAGCATTTGATGTTCGGTCCAACTGGAACACGAGGGGGGAGGGAGCGCCAAGCTCCCAGAATGAGCCACACCAGTGGAAGAGAGGAGGAGGAGGATGAGGATGAGAGAGGATGAGGATGTTTATTCATAATCAAAATGATCGTATATGATCAACTAAACCACTAATTATTTATATATTAATACGACTAAATGATTACCTGAAGGCAAAGTCTGAAAAAAAACAAGTCCAGCCCTTATTATTATTATTATTCTTTATTCTACAGAACCCAACAACCCTAAACTCTTCATCTTAGTCTTTTTCTTCATCTTCATCTTCGTCTTCTTCTCCTTGGTCTTCTTCTTCTTCTTTTCTTCTGGCGGTTGAACGTCAGTTTCCATCTTAACTCTGTCCCCTGCATCTTACTCTGACACACCGACCAACTGCATGTCCTCCCAGGTCAGTCATTCAGTCATTAAGAAGGAAAGTCAGTCAATAAGTCAGTCACACAGTAAGTCAGTGAGTAAAGTTTTATTTCTATAGAGTCTTTCTTTTCGGGGCATCAGAAGACAAAAGCTTTCTGTTAGAAGAAGAAAAGAAGAAGACAAGAAAAAAGAGAATCGTGAAACAAGCCCGCCGACCACACAGGTGTCTGGACCGTCACCGCCACCTACTGGCCTGGCCTACAGACACTCTTCACATTTTGAAGATCTTTGTGTACGAGCAAAAAAGCTTTTCTGTTTTTAGCTTTATGGTGAAAGGACCTTCGATGGTGAGAAAAAGAGTTGTGGTAGAGAAGCGTTGTCTTCTGCTGAGCAGTAAACATTAATCACATGATGCACTAAGATGCCCCCAACTACCCCCCCCCCTTCTCTCACAAACACTCTCATCATTATTCCTCCCTCAAGCCTCCGATCTACACGACTATTCTGTGTCTCATCCAATCCTCCTAATCAGAGCGAGGCGTCCTCTGCCACAGAGATATGGAGCGAAGACGAGGGACAGGGAGGTGGAAGGTTTGTGTGAGGGGGAGGATTCAAACGAAAAAGAAGGCGGAGGGAGTTTGAGTGACAGATGGGCGAGAGAGGAATGAAGAGGAGTCGCTGTGAGACGATGGCAGACCCTGTGTCATGCTCGGATGATGAAGATTTACATTATTTAGGACATGCATTCTGCTCGGTGACGGATTTGACTGGAGAATCCTTTTGACATTTTCTCCTTTGCCAAATGATGAACACTCCTCTGGCGTCACGCCAGACGAGATAAAGCTCAATCCTGAGAAAACGGCAGGCATCTAAAGTTTCATGAGCAAAAATAATCACTACTTATGCACCACTGTGTTCGACTAAATAGCCGCCGTCTCGATCCTAAGCTGCACGCACTCACTGATATGGACATCCTGTCCTACACCACCGTCTCCGAGGAGTGTGAGCGATGCATTCATTCACCTTCATCAAACCATCAACCAGTGGAGCAGCATCAGAACCGCTCAGAAGTCCGCCGCTGAATTGCTCCACTCAAACAAGCGCCGACTTAGGAAGGATTCTTTTTGACTTTTTCTCTTTTTCTTTTTCTCTGACTTTTGAAGAATGCGGTCCATTAGACGATAACACCTTCTTCCATTGCTCCCTGGTCATTGGTTAAAAAGAGTTCCCTCTAGTGGCTAAAATAGGAACTTTTATCTTCAAATATGACGTATACATATAAGGTAGAGCCCCTCCAGTCGATTCATATCCCCCGAATCTGGACTAAATCGGACCAACGGATAGGATGGTTGTTTGTTGGGATAATAGCCCCCCCTACTGAGTAAAATATGAACTGTTAGAGTAAAATATGATACATAAAAGATAAATCTTCTCGAGTCCATTCAAATGCACCAAATTAGGACTAAATGGAACGGTTGAGAAATCATGGGCCGGACGTAAAATTTTTGACGATAAAGCTCCCCCTAGTGTCCGTAATATACAACCAACCTTTCCCACAATCAATCCAGTTCTTCCTCGCACTAAGGTCTACGTGGGTGTAAGATCTGAAAACGATCCATGAAATGAAATAATGACATAATACCCCAAACTTTTCCAGGATATAATCGGGAGCATCAAGAGTTCCGAAACTTTTGTCTCGTCTTATGAATTTTTTGAAGACGGCAGAAAGTTTTATTTTATTTTTATTTTATCAATCTGTAGATTTCCAAAGGGAATTTCTTCTGCTGCCGTTTCTCCTCGTTCCATTTATCTGCCCTCTGCCATATTTACTCTCTCTGATTTCTCAGACGCCGTTTCCGTCGTCTTATTCCTCACCTTTTCTTATCTCCCTCTCAGGATGTTTGTATTTGGTGGATTTACTCCTGAGGTTGTTGGATTCCCCCCCCACCTTCCATCTTTCTGTGGTTTGAGAGACTTTATCTCCCCCCCACTGCTAGAATCACTCAGAGACACCGACCCCCCCAGGACAGAGAGGAAGATTTAACCCCGGAGGTTCACTGCATCAATCTCTGCACATCTGGATTAAATCAAACGGTTGAAAACTTTTGCAGATAGAGCTCCCCCTAGTGCCAGAAATATATAACCGTCCTTTTAAAAAGAAAATCAATCCAGTTCCAGGTCAAATAGTTCATATTTTCCTCACTAGGGGGAGCACTTTTATGAAAACACACTTTTTTCCAGACATTTTGGATTGAACTTTTTGAGGATTGAGTGGATTTGGGCCTTTTGGGGGATAAACCCCTCGCTCTTAGGGGTCATTTTTCACAAGTATCTTTTAAATAATCTGAACATTCCAGTCATACCTGATTTCAAACATTCCGGCAGGTTAAAAAAAACAAAAAAACAACAAACTTTAATATAAATTATTTTGGATTCTCCCCAATAACATCCAGCGAGTTTCCCCCCCCCCCACTGAAAATGCAAATATCAATATGTTGTGAAGAGAGAAGTCATCAGTCTACGTAGCTCTGCTACTTGTTCAATTATAGCGCTAATTCAGAGTCCGTCTGAATGATGAGTTTTTAATTACACTCACGCTGCTCCACCGCGGTGATTAATGACTGAATTAAAGGGCCTGCGCTTTGATAAATGTTGTTGATTACACACATCGGTCCCATCACGGCCAACACTGTATCTGTCGGGAAGCTTCAGTGTCTGAGGGGGCGGAGAAGGAGAGGCGTGCCGGGCCGACTAGATTCTTTATCGTTGACTGAGTTTGTTTGCTTTCTGTGCACAGAAGAGGTCATCCAGGCATCGAACCTGCGCCGCGGCGCCGACGCATCAAGTTCGTAACAATGTTTTGGTGTCGTTTATACGCCCGCTGTCAGCTCAGAGGCTGAACAACTCCGCCCCCATCCTCATTACGCCTTCACTGCCTTTATAAACAGTCAACCAGAGGAGGGGGGTAGGGGTCCAGTCTAACAAAGTGGGACTCCGCCCCTGCTGGCTCCTGGACCAGTTGTTTGTTGTGCGGGTCCCACTGGGATGGTGAAGTAATCAGTTAATGGAGAGCCTCGGTCTGGTGTTGCCAGTGTAGGAACGTTCCGGATCATTTTCTTATTTCATACCGACATAGACCTTAGTGTGAGGAAGAACTGGATTCATTTTGGGGACGTTCGGTTGTACATTTCTCAACCGTTGGTCCCATTTAGTCCAAATCTCGGTGCTTATGAATCGACCCGGGGAGATCTCCTCTTTTATACGTCATCTTTTACTCCAACAGTTCATATCGTAAACACTAGGGGGAGCTTCTTCTTTTCTTTTTTTTCAATCAGGGGGATTGCCTGTACAAAGCAGGAGATTGGGGACTTTTAACACGTTTAATAACTCGTCCGTATGAATCTCAGCGTTATAGTTCACATGTTGGGTAAGAGTCCCGCCCACATGAGAATAATCAGTTACAATGATAGCGCCACCTGTTGGCAACAGGAAGTAAGCATCAGGTGACAAATATTATTTGAAAAATGATATTAAAATGTATCAGGTGATCAGCTGGCGCACGACCCGATGCGGGCCCGGGTGCGAGGTTCCCGTACGGCGCTGCTTCCAGCATTAACTGGATTTATTTTACACAAACACAATAAAATAGAAAACCAGTTAGTGTCGTCAAGGTTCTGCCTGAGTCCTGCCTTCACGGTCCGGGATAAATACCAGTACTCTCGTTGGACTTACTGGATCTCAACCTCTCAGCTACCAGGAGAACCCTCTGAACCACAAGGCTCTGTGGACCTACTTCCTGTTCTGTGCAAGTGAAACTCAAGGATGGCAGATTTCAAGGAGGGTCGGCTGGCAGATGGGCCAGGCCCCGACACACACACACACACACACACAAACACACACACACACACACACACACACACACACACGCCTAATCAAGCATGCTGTTGTTGCCAAACCTGTGTGCAGTAGCAGATGGCGAGGGTCTGCTCACCTGTGTGTGTGTGTGTGTGTGTGTGTGTGTGAGTGTGATATAGAATCTAGGATCCAGATCCCACAGACAGTGGTTCTAGTGTCTCTGTGGACTTTTGTCTCTACCTGCCTGTCCGTGTAATAGTTGTCCTGTTTTTAGAGTGGGTTCATTTCCTCTCTGCAGGAAGTGGATTATGTAAACTATTCCTTAATCTGGGTCTGTAACACACACACAAGCACACACACACACACACACACACACACACACACACACACACACACACACAATGAAGGGTTCCATCTTCTGCTTGGAGCAAAACGGTGCGCGGCGCCGTAGCGACACTGCATTATTATCTTTTTAACGACCAGCGCCATGTTGTTCTGTTCATCCATCAGTGTTGGCGTGAAAACGAGTTCTGGACAGGAACATTTATGGCCCAATGCTATCTTTGGACGGCAGGAGGGGACTGAAACACTGAGCGATGTTGCATTACATTATAACCAACAACAGGCGAAGTCACAATAACATTCAGTATCTGGTTACCGGGGAGACCTGTAAGTGGGCGGGGCACCCGCCACTCGGATTCCCCACTCCCACCTTTCAGAGGCTGTTCACATGACCAGATTCTCAGTATTCAACAATTCGTGAACATTTCGGAAGCGCCGAACATACGCCCTTCACTTCCAGAAGCGCTAGAAACCTTTACTGATACTGGTGGTGGTGGTGGTCGATGACGCGTCACAGCATCGCGCAAATTGACGAGAGTCACTTAAATGTGCATCATTCAAGACATCTTCCAAATAGGACGTCGTAGCCGCTCATGTCTGATGTGACCCGGCCAAGAGGTGGAGAAGAACTCACACAAAACCTTCGGGAGAAGATAAAACTCCACATAGAGGAGCCTGAAGGCTAAAGGCAGATTTGAAACCGGAACCTTCTGGCCGAGAGGCAACTGTGGAACTCCCTGTGACTGTTTAGGGATGTAAATGATACACATTTAGTGTTTGGTGGAACATTGAGGATCTGACCTTGTCACCTGACAACAATGTTGAGTTTGTTTGTGTCTCTGTCTTTGTTCTCCACAGCCGGTACGGAGAACAGCAGCCGTAGAAACAAAGACTGCAACTTGGTAAGAACAGCAATGCAACTTTCTATCTCTCAGCTGTCGGTTTACTTTTTCTCCACCACCACCACCACCTCCTCCACCTTCATACGTCCTGAACATCCGACTGAAAGGGCATTTAATGTCACTCCATTATTCATCCTGAGACGTTCATTTCAGCTTTTCCGGAGAAGTTGATTTTTCTTTAGTGGCGGCCGATCGGCGGCGGTTTTCAGTCGTCACACAGGCAGCAGAGGATTTTAGCGGGAGCTGCCTTCATAAGCCAAACTAAATAAATGTGCTGGCTTAAGAGGATTAATTTCTGTTGAATTTCAACAACCTGCTCAGCTGCATCAGCAGGAACTTTGATTTCCACGTCAGCGTTTTCAGGGATGTAGCCGCTTATTGTTGTTTTATTTCTCATCAGCGTTATTATTGAATCTGTGGCTCTGGTAAAAACACTACTACTATTACCATGGCGATAACTCAAGCTCAATGACACGTACATGGTTTGGAGTATGAAAGTAAAATGACATTATGTGATATCAGTCGGTCAGAAAGTCTTTGACAGCAGGTATTTCCCCCCCTTTGGAGCGTGGATACTGGTGGTGGCGGCTGATGACTCTGCTGAGACTGATGAATGTTGAGGTTGATGGATCTGTGAGGACTGGGTGGAGATGGAGAGGTGGAGGTTCTGGCGTACCAGCTGCGTGAAGTAACTAGATGGATGGAGGGAGTCATATTTAAAGAAACAGCAGCTTGATGGTCGGCTAACGATGAAGATGAGGCAGCGTGACGTTTCGGCTAACCATGAAGATGTGGCAGCGTGATTTTAATAGACGTGATTGATGACTTCCAGAATGCGAAGCAAGTGATTCCGACTAAAAGGTGTGAATGTGGGAGCGGTAGGGAAATCACTTTGACCCAAGTGTACAAGAGAATAGTCCTCCAGACTGAACCTTCACTAGATCTTCATCTGAACTGACTTTGGATTAACACACACTTGGGAGTCAAGATCTTTTCACGCTTCATGTTGCAGACATAAAAGTAGCTGTGGGGCGGATCCAAACAGACATAAGGGCGGAGTTAAGGAGCAGAAGATGGGATGGATGTGGCAAACCCAGCTGACAGGAACATCAGGAAGGAGGAGCGTGAGAAGAACCAGGAGATGAACGAGCATCTATATCAGATGTGGAAACTGAAAGGACAGTGATGATCGGATCATCAACGGCGACGGAGGAGTTCTGATCATGAGTCCTTGGATGATCTACGATACTGCACAGACAGGAAGTAATCGTTTTTCCGAGTGCTGTTGAGGGCGGGGCTCGTGAGGGAGCGCTGTCAATCATGACTTCATTTTAAAATGAGCAGTTTATTTCAAAAATACGAGGAAGTTAGAGGCGTATTCTCAGGTCTACTAACTCGTCTGGTCCACGTTACCTTCTCAGGTCTTTAGATCTTAATAGAATCTTCTACTACTACTACTTTTAATTCTTTTTACTTTAAACTGAAACTTTTTCATTTCTCACAATCCATTTCTGATAGAGAAAATTAAATGGCCACAAATTCCCAGTAATATATCTTATATTAAGCATTATTAGAGATAAAATGTAGAAACGGCAAACAAATATTAGACATCTGGTTATTGTCGAAAACATGAAAAAGATGTGTATATTAATAATAACTTTATTTATCACAGTCATTCATTTATACACAAAACACCAACGTTTCTTTAATCTATGCTTCTGACCCCCTGATGAGTGACGGTAGCCCCTCTTAGACTCTCAGGGAACAAACTGGGGTTAAGTATCATTTTATGTTAATTAATTTACATATATATTTATAGTTAATTAAAAATCAGGCGAAGAGTCGGGTCTCCTCCGCTGTCCCTCTAAGGAGTCATAATCATATGGCTCGTTTTCAGGTCGCTGACTGTCACTGAAAATATTCCAGATTCTCAGATCACAGAAAAGGTGATTAAATCTCCCGGATGAATCGAGCAGCAGTGTGTGTGTTGAAGTTTACCTGCAATGTAATTACACGTAGTCCCGACTAGAGGGCGCCAGAGGCTCATCCAGCGCTCAGCCGGGTGAAGAGGCTGGAATTAGATCGATAAAAGCGACTTTGGAGCATTTTATTTGCGGAGGTGTGTTTTTTCAATATGGAGATTCGAAATGTGCTTCTATTCTGGGAGGGCAGGTTTATTTATGTAGCACATCTCAACAACAAGGCGATAAAAAGTGAATGACAAAATAGATGTTTGTAAACCAAAAAAATATATAAATAAATCATAAAAACAACATAAAAAAGCCTTGAGAGATGGAAATGAATTCATAAGGAATTCAAAGATATGAAATACAAGATTTAAAGCTACGGTAAAGTTTAATGACTTGAGTAATTATTAATATTATAATTCTTTTTGAAACATAAACAGGTCACAGTTTGGCCACATTTAGACTCTCTGATTAGCAAAAAAAGAGTTACGATCTGCTGTTTTAACCCGTTAACATCAAAGGTTATTTGAAGTTAAGCCTGACCTGAACTTCATACCTATAATAATCTTAAAATATCTTCATCAGGTGAATTTGCATATCTGTCTATGGACAAGTAAGATCTAAAGAAAGATTATTTCATAGAGGTATAGATACTTTATTCATCCCTTTGGAAATTGAGGTACAATTAGTTATTAATTGATTAATTGATTTAACACAAAACTAACAAATATTTCTATCCTCATCTTCATTTTTTAAGATGAAAACCGTTCTAAAATTAAAATACAGTAACATGAAACAAGAAACTCCAACGGCGAAAAATGGGATTTTGGCTGCGAAGTACCGTCTATGTCCACTAGAGGGAGAGCTTTACACCTAGGGCGGCCTTTGGTGTTTTATTTAAATCTAGAATTAAACACAGTAAAAACATTACCAAGCCTGATATGAGTCCATCAAAAAGAACAAGTTTAAAGTCTTCCATCTAAAGAAACAAAATAATAGAAAAGGGAAAAGAAATGGCACCACAATGAAACTGCAAAAAAAAGAAAGAAGAAAGAAATGTAATAGGAAACCTTTTTTTTTTAATGACCCATTACAGAAGCGGGCCTCAGGCGACCTGCAGAAGGAAAGGTCTCTCTCTTTGGCGCTGCTTTAATGGATGCTGCCTGGGGATATCGCTGAACTTCACATTATTTGCAGCCGAACAAAAGCCATCAGCTTTGATAACCTAAACAAACTCACCTCGGTGACGCTTCCTCCAGCAGAACCTGGCGCCGCTCCACGCCGAGGAGACCCTTCGCACACAGGACGGATCTGTTTAACGCCACGCAACTTCCTGCAAAAAGAACACGCATCAGCGGCGACGCTCCTCCGTGAATTAGGGGATGACAGAAGGATGGATGATGTCATCATCGCAGATGATGAAGATCAACTTAATGAAGGATTTTTTTCAGACTTCCACTTCAGACGCTTCTTAGAACAATCTCTCTTGATGGATGGAGGGAGAATTAGAGAGTGGCATAAGGCTGGAAGATTGGAGTGGCTCATTAGTCAACATTGAACCAAAACCTGCAGGACTGTGTTCTGAAGTTTACTGCACTCAGACTCCTGGACTCATAACTTCCACCATTCATCTAAAAATCCCTGAAACTCCTCCAGATATTAAAAAAAACAACCCCTGCTTCTCTTTATTGAGGAATGTTCTAGATCGGTGGATCCTTGAAGGTGCATTTTGTAGAATCTGGTGGCATTTAGGTGTGAAGTTCTAGAATTTCAGCTCACCCCTCCCTAATCAAGAATCTACAGGGGCTTTCAAAGAGTAGAAAACTGTAAAACTGTAGTTCAGAGCTGAGATGTAAGACATTTGGACGATTGGGGCTCATACTTATCAGTTAGAGGGAAAGTTTTCCATCAATGAAGGTCAGTAGAAGGTAAGACTGTTGGGGTCCGTGCGATGGGGGGAGGTAATTGTGGGTCCACGCAGCCAGGTGGGGGTGAACTCCTGCTCCTTTCAGCCCCTCCCTCAGCTACGATGTCTGGATTGGGTTGAGAACGCGTCGACAAGAAACTCGATTCTCACAGTTCTTCCAGGAAGTGTTTTGGTTTTTTTTGTCTACATTGAATCATTTATTATACATTTATTATTTCATGTTTTATTATTATTTAATGTTTCTACATCTGAGTCAGTTTTTATTCTTTTAATTATTTCATGATTTATATTTCTACACTTTCTAGTCAATCTATTATGATTATTATTATTATTATTATTATAATTATTATTATAATTATTATTATTATCAAGAGTATTATAGCGATAATAATAATTATTCTAATAATAATAATAATAATAATAATAATAATGTTAAAATAATTATTATATGTTTAGACATTTCAAAACTTTTTTGAAAGTCACTGTTATAAAAATAATTATTGCATTGCTAAGAGGAAATAGTTTTTATCGTGTAAAGCACTTTTTGTAGCTTGTAAAGTTTAAGTGTATAAATAAAGGTTGATTGATTGATTTGATGGATGGATGGATGTTACCGGATGTACCGGGCAGAATGGAGTAGATCCTGCTGAGAGCTCAGCGGGGGTTCCAGGTGATTTAGCACAACTAATAATAATAATATAAATAATAATACATTTAATTTATAATGCACTTTACATTTGGATCAAATCTCTCTCTCTTTTCTCTAGAGATCTTTGACAATCTCCCTAAAAATGCTTCCCAGTCTTCCTCCGGATCCATGAATGTATCTGACTGAGATTTACTCCAACTGCTTTGTGAAAATAACAGTTAGTCCTGGGTTTGCTGATCACTTCCTGTGTGGCTGAATGTGTGATCCGTAGCAGTCCAGCAGGGGGCAGCAGGTCTCCAGTTTCCGTCTGGGGTCTGAGAACATGTGGAGGCACAACGGGACCTCATCAGTTAATTCGTTTTTCTCCCTTATTTTTACTCGTAGTCTACCCATTGGGGATTTTCTCTCCCTATCAGTCTCCCTCTCTCTCATGCTCTCTCTCTCTCTCTCTCCTCTTCATCACTCTATCCTCTGTATCAGCAAATTATACTACAGGGAGATATTTTTCTGCTTTTAAATACCCCCTCCTCCCTCCACCACTCTTTGGCCTCTTTTTGTTCTCCCCGCTCTTCCCTCTCTCTCTCTCCTTTATCCGTCTCCCCCCCTCTATAAGCCCTCTCCCCTCGCAGTGAGCTGGTTATGGATGCTGAAGTTGTCGGCATGAGACCGGAAGATTATTAGGAGGATACATGATTAAAGAAACTCTCATTTCCTCCATGGCTGCAGAGGAAACTTTAGCGCTGGGCAGATTCTGACTCTTTTAGTTACCTCCACACGTCTGTCAGTGTGAGGGGGCCTGAGGGTCCGCCGTCTGACAATGTGGCGTTAAAAACACGACCTGTTCTGTCCATAATGAATAAAACTGATCATGTCTGATTCTAAGAACTCAGAAGGAAGCAGAAAAAAAATGAGGAAGATCCTTTAGGTTTAGAGAGACTGGATCTCTGCGCCTGTGCCATTGTGTCACGACTGACATCCTGTACCAACAGTCCAGGTTCACACAGTGAAACAGTCCAGGTTCATTCAGTGAAACAGTCCAGGTTCACACAGTGAAACAATCCAGGTCCATTCAGTAAAACAGTCCAGGTTTATACAGTGAAACAGTCCAGGTTCATACAGTGAAACAGTCCAGGTTCATTCAGTGAAACAGTCCAGGTTCATTCAGTGAAACAGTCCAGGTTCATTCAGTGAAACAGTCCAGGTTCATACAGT
>VRLP01008544.1:0-16328 GCA_009660295.1 Lophius piscatorius
TATATATATATATATATATATATATATATATATATATATATATATATATATATATATATATATATATATATATATATATATATATATATATATATATATATTTATATATAAATACGTCTCTGTGTGAGGATAATCTGTGATGTGGCCATAGAGCTCCTGGCTCTCACACACTATGAGATTTCTAGTTAAAGCAATTTGAATCTTCTCCCTGTCAACTTGAGTTACACAAGAATATCTCTTGCAATATGCTGATTCATTTAAACATGCACTTTCCTCTCTGCTTGTATGTAATTGGCTCTGTGATGCTTTCTTTTTTGTCAGGCCTGCAGCATTCGTGCCGAATGACTCTTCAACCATGTTTTCCCTCTTTGTGATTAGCTCAACCTTACAGGTGCATCTCAGTGGAGGCTTGGACAGATGTTTCCTGAAATTGGCCATGAAGAAAACTCGTGGCTATTGAGGCAAACATCTGGATTCATACCCCGGATTACTCTTTCACAATAATGAGAGTACAGGTCTGCTCTCTAGTATAGATACATCTTGTTTCATTATAAAGTGTCAGGTCATTCCTGTCTCCCATATATTTCTCTGGGAAACAGCTCTCTATTAAACAACCTTTCAAACTAAAAGCTTAAATGACTCCATCATCTGGTTTGGCGGAGAGCTTTGGGGGGTGGGATTTGTGGTAATTCATTGCTGTGTATGTTGGGTCAAGAATGCATCAAGCCGTCAAGAGTGTTTATTAATGAGTGCAGCGAGTGAACTCCTGTTCTTCAGCTCCAATTGGTTCATTCAAAACAGACAAATGTCTACAGTTTTTCACAGGAGGAGAGGATTCAACGTATATATCTATTTATCTGTGCTCCCTGCACAGATAAATAGACATATACACGTGCCTATAAACATACAAAGTCCAACTTTTTTCAACAATGAATCTAAGAGAGCATTGGGATAATTTCTCTATACAACAATATGTCTGGGCTGAATACATACTTTTCAGCTTTAATCAGGAAAGACAAATAAGAAAGACAAGTAAAACTGAAAGGATTGAAGATTAAATTTATTTGGAACTGAAGGCATAGTCTTTGGCACTTAAACCCCGTTGAGACATTTATCACCAAAGGTAGGGTTGTTATATTTATTTTATACCTAGCATTGGCACATGTATTAACTTTTTCATACATCATTATGTTTAAGCCTTATGCTAAAATCACAAAAACAACGTCTATGAGGGAATAACATTTGAAAATAATCCATAAAATAGTTTTTGAGTTATTGCGCTGAAATAAGGGATGTGTGGCTGATGCAACGGTGATGATGATTTCATAATAGGCCTGACTCTTCAGGGATAAATAGCTTTAAATCCCTTGGTTGGTCTCCAAAACAGAGGATTCACTAAATACTGAACTGTCATGCATGCTACCGTGCTTATAGTCACTTTAGCAGATCCGTGTGCAGATTTTCATAGGACAACTCTCTGAATGTGGCACTTTTTTAAATTACAAAGAAAAAACTTCCATTTTCAGCTATAATGGGGTTGGGAAGTAGAGAGTTGGCTACTGGTTAAGAGCACTGAGAAAAAAGTACTCCCTATTCTATAGTGGTATAGGAGAAGATTATCAAGGGTTTCTCACCCTTTGATTATTTTTTGGAAGTCTACAGCAGATGCTACTATGTTTCTCGCAGAGAGGTTCTGTTGTAGTATCTCGACTGAAAACACGGCTGATTGTGGTGCACCTTCCTCTGTTGGCACAGAAGTGCCAACAGTGACTCAGTTCCATTTTGCATTCAGCATTCACAGCAACTTCATCAGGGAGAAAGGAGATGACCGCTGTGACCGTTTGAGGATGGACAAGAAGGCTATAAGGGATTACGTGTGTGGCATAATTGAGGCAGCCAAGAAGGGCTGGAAGTTAGTCTTTGGTGTATTGGCCCGCAGAGAAAGAGAAGAGTGATGTGCTTTATTTCATCTGAAAATAAGGGGAGTGTATGGAATCCAAAGACTCTGCAAGGCCCTGGGGTCTTCTATCTTCAAGGGGAACATTGAATTCAGAGAGAACTTTGTGGAAGTGATGAGCCCGTTTGTTGTTAGAAAGGAGAAAGGGCAATTGAAAGGGAATGGATTATCTTCCCTTTAACCAGACATGGGGTGTATAGTGGAATAACAGCTTTCCTTCAAAAAAAAGAAAATCACTAAATGGCAAAAGTAAATCATATTATAATTGTATGCACAAAGGTCCATGAAAAATTAAGCTAAGTTAAATTAAAATTCAGGAAAAAAAATCATTATCACCAGCCCATTTCAATTTAGATCCAATTATTATTCAATCAAGTTTGATCTTCAGCCAATCATTCCTAAGATGTCAAGCTTTAAGTAACTCAAACTGTAAACTTTTACTATCAAACTTTAATCTGCTCTCATGCAGGTGTAATTTCAGTCCGGCAAGGATTTTCAAACCACCTACAGCCCTTCACCCTAGTCAGAGGTATTTTCTAATGAACTCATCGAGCTGAATATTTTATTTTCACCACTAGTGTCTAAATCAGACATGTCAAGCTCAAGGCCCACAGGCCACATCTGGCCTGCACAACAATTATATCCGGCCTGAGAGACAACATTTTAATTTTTATAATAACTGGCCTGCTGGTATGTAGCACAAAAACCAAAGATTCTAGCAATCCCAGAATGCACTGCAGCATCACTCAATAGCGCCAGCGTTTCTCCCTGCTCCTCTGTAGTCAGATGTCAGCGTTCATCCAGTCACTCGGATAAAAAGTAGTTTAATCCTTAGAGGAGATGCTATGGAGATGGTTGATTTTTAAAAAAAGAATAAATGAATAAATATATTAGTAATATTAGGGAATAGAAAACACATTTTCATTGATTGGCGAGATGTGTTCACGTCCTCCAGTGGTTCAACATGTGTCAGTGTGGTTACGTTAAAAACAAGAAAACACATGAAGTGGCTCAGATTTAATGTGAAATATACCGTTAGGCTGTTCATGACAGGGCGCCCGATTGATTTTTGCCCCTCCAGTGGTAACCATTCACATCGTCACTTACACACCAATGAAACAGCAATATGGAGTAATTTTATTTTCAGAATCCTGCTCATGGAGATTTCAAAGTGTAGACTGCAGGAACCGGGGATCCAATCACAAACTAGTCTCTAGGGCAATTCTCTTTCCAGGCACCTAATTCGTCAGACACATTCCTTGTGTGATCTACTTCCTGCTGCTGGGGTCCATGCAATAAAGACTATACCTTTTGTTCACAATAAATTTAATCATAGTTCAATCCTCTCATTACTATTTGTTCATTTTTTTTTTTCCCTATTTGCATAGTTTTTAAATTCAAGCTCCAGAAATGAATGAATTCCAGCATCCTGGTGTGGTACACCAGGATGCTGGAATTGCTGAAATTGCAGGGCAAAGACTCATTAACTAGTAGTAGATAGGCAAGTCACTACTACAATCCCTTGAGGTTGTTTACAAAACTCGATGTGGACAGGGTGCTTAAACGCATACTTAAGGACTCGTCGTACTCGGACAAAGATCTATTCACTCTGTTTCCCTCTAGAAGGAGGGACCAGTCCTTGAACAGTTTTTTTCCATTAAATTGCTAAGCGTAAACTTAGACTTACTTATCTTGTGTCAATCATGGCAACTATTATTTTAATACAGTATGCATTGATTCAAATATTCTTGAATTCAGAAAGGAGGACAAAGATGTATTGTTCTTGTCATAAGAAAATGGATCTTGAGATGAACGGGATGTTAGGTGCGGTATCAGCAGTAGTGCAGGTGCCGATTCTGTTTGCGGTGGTGTAGAGAGGGCTGCATTGCATGGCAAAGCTCTCAATTTACCAGTAGATACATTTTCCAACTTTTGTCTATGGTCATGAGCTCTGACAGAAAGAATGAAATGAAGTTGTGGATACAAGTGGCTGAAATTTATTTTCTTCATAGGGTGGCTGGGCTCAGGCTTAAAAATGAGTTGTGGAGCTCGGAGATTCGGAGGGAGCTTGGGGTGGCGCTGTTGCTCTTTTGCGTCAGATAGAGCCAGTTTATGTGGTCTGGGCATCTTAGGATGCCTCCCTTTGGAGGTTTCCCTAGGTACATTTAACTGAGAGGAGATCCCTGGTCGGCCCAGAACTGACCATATATCTCATCTGGTGTGGGAATGCATCAGAATTCCCTGAGATGAGCTGGACAGTGTTGATGGGCCTACTTAAAGTTATTTAAATACATTCGTGGTCAGCGAATGGCTTACCAAGGAGAGAGGAAAGGCAATAAATATAAAATGAATATATAGTATAAATATAAATATAACTATACCCCTCCGACAACCGCCACCTTATCGTGGTGGAGGGGTTTGAGTACCCTAGGGATCCTAAGAGCTGAGTTGTCAGGGGCAATTTGCCCCTGGTAGGGTCTCCAATGGCAAAGAGGTCCTAGGGGAAGGGTCAGACAAAGAGCGGTCAAGACCCCTGATGAGAGAAAAAAATCAAGGACTCGAGTACCCTGCCCGGAGGATTACCGGCCCCCACCCTGGAGCCAGCTGAAAGCTCTTGATGTTGTAGGGCTGTCATGGCTGACATGCCTTTGCAACATTGCGTGGACATCGATGGCAGTACCTCTGGAGTGGCAGACTGGGGTGGTGGTTCCCCTTTTCAAGAAGGAAGACCAGAGGATGTGTCCCAATTATCGGGGGAACACACTCCTCAGCCTCCTTGGGAAGGTCTACGCCATGGTACTGGAGAGGAGAGTCCGGTCGATAGTCGAACCTCGGATTCAGGAGGAACAATGCGGTTTTCGTCCTGGTCGTGGAACACTGGACCAGCTCTATACCCAATCGAGGGTGCTGGAGGAGGCATGGGAGTTTGCCCAACCGGTCCACATGTGCTTTGTGGATCTGGAGAAGGCTTACAACCGTGTCCCTTGGGGCATCCTTTGGGGGCTGCTCCGAGAGTATGGAGTGGATGGCCCACTGCTATGGGCCGTCCAATCTCTGTACTGTCGAAGTCAAAGTCTGGTTCGCATTACCGGCGGCGGAGGAGTTTTTGCCCCAAAAGGAGGAGTTCAAGTATCTCGGGGTGTAGGTCACGAGTGAGGGAAAAAGGGAGCGGGAGATGGACGGACGGATCGGGGCGGTGTCTGCAGTCAGACATTCGGGAGAGGCTCAAAGTAGAGCCGCTGCTCTACTTTGAGGAGTCAGTTGAGGTGGTTCGGGCATCTAGCCGGATGCCAATTGGACGCCTCCCTGGGGAGGTGTTTCGGGCATGTCCATCTGGGAAGAGACCCCGGGGTAGACCAAGGACCCGCTGGAGAGATGACATCTCTCGGCTGGCGTGGGAACGCCTCGGAATCCCCTAGAGGAGTTGGTGGATGTGGCCGGGGAGAGGAAAGTCTGGGTTTCCCTGCTGAAACTGCTGCCAGCGCGACGAGGACCCGGAAAAGCGGAGGATAACGAAATTAAATATAACTATAGAATCTGTTATATTTAAATTAAGATAACAAAATAGTTGTGTTTACCATAATTACTTAAGATATTGTCTTAAGTATTAGTACGTAACAGTTGACAGGTAGTACTTTGCATTGACTATTTTCGGAGCCAAAACCACTCCTTTCACAACAATATGGAAATTCAGTTTCAAAATTCAGATTCAGTTGTTCACTGCTAAATATTTTATGCCATCAATTGTTAGACGTGGATTTTATCTCATCCTCTACGGGATTGGAAGAAAGCACTCCAGAGCAGAAAAAGGAAGATAAAATTCAGTGTCACAGTGAGATGATGGGATGTATGAATACTCACTCCATCATTATAGCTCTTCTTCCTAGTATAGCCGCTGTCTGGCCAAGATATGCACTCTGAACTTAGAGTGATGCCGTGTGACTGGATGTAAAATTTTGCAGTTCAGACAGCCTGGGGACAAGACAACCCCTCAATGTCTGAGTGTCAGGGATAATCTAGGAGATGCTGAAAGACCAGAAACACCAAAACCGAAACAATTATTTCATAACTCATGTGTACCAAAAGAGTGTTTGCCTTTGGGAAATTTGGTTACATGTACAAAATGGTAATGTTTTCATATACTTGCCAAGTCACAACAGAGGTTCTTTCAGGGCACTATTCATCATATTAAGCAGGTCTAGACGTTACACTTTACAAGATCCAATGTGACCCACTGCGAGAGAGCACTTGGCACTCTTGGCAAAGAAACAACATGTACAGGCAGAATCAGACACTGGGTGGTGAGAGAGCTGTCTACATCTAATGAAGTGGAGTAACAGTAAGTAGGTTTTCAAATGAAATATGT
Source organism: Lophius piscatorius (assembly GCA_009660295.1). Lineage (NCBI taxonomy): Eukaryota > Metazoa > Chordata > Actinopteri > Lophiiformes > Lophiidae > Lophius > Lophius piscatorius. Next base: position 6,324 of record VRLP01008544.1, read on the forward strand.
TCATGTATGTACAGTGCATTCGGAAAGTATTCAGGCACCTTCGCTTTTTTCATACTTAATAATGATAAAATTGTTTAAATATTTCCTCCTCATCAATCTAAAAACAGAATTTTAGGAATTCTTAAAAATCTATTAAAAAAGAAAAATTGATCAAGCACCTTAGGCTTTGTCCTGTTGGAAGATAAACTTTTGGCCGTGTTTCAGGTCCTGAGTGCTCAGGAGCACGTGTTCATTAAGCATATTTATGTACTTGGCGCCTTGGAACATAACCCTTACCAGACTCCCAGTTTCGGTTTCCTCCAGACATGACACCTAGAACTGTCATGTCTGGAGAACAGACCAGAATTTGTCTGTTCTCATGAAACTAGTGAGTCTTGTTTGTCAGTATTTTGCCAACTGTAATTGTTTTTTTGTTTTTTTTACATGTCTTTGACTGAAGAGCTCCATTTTGGCCTTTCTGCCATAAAGCTCAGATTTATGGAATGTTACAGTGATGTCGGACCTTCAGAAAGTTTTGACCATCTCCACACAGGATCTCTGGGGCTCGGCCAGAGAGACCAACAGGTTTTTGGACACCTCTTTTACCAAGGCCCAGATTTCTCAGTTTGGCTGGATGGCAACCTGTCGGAAAAGTCCTGGTTGTAACAGACTTCTTCCATTTATGTATTATGGAGGCCACAGAGCTCTTGGCAGCCTTCAGTGCAACAGGAAATCTATGTTTCTGTCCGTCGGTACAATCCTCTCAGCGCTCTGTAGGCAGTTCCCTCAACCTCATGGCTTGGTTGTCGCTCTGACATGCATTCTTATCTCTATGACCATATATAGACAGATACCTTTGTCTTCAAATTTACCACAGATGGACTGCAATAAAGATTTGGAAACATCTCAAAGATGATCCAGAGTCATAGGAGGCTAAATGAGTTAAATGTCAAGTGTCATAGTAAAGGGTATCAATACTTATGTCTATGTAAAATAAGTTTTTCTTTATAATAATTATGTCGATGAAAAGTTGGCCACTGCCGTGTCCACCGCCAATCCTTAGTTTTAATACGATAACTCAAAGTTTAGTTATTGGAACATTTTCAAGCTAAAATGAAAATTTTAGTTTGAAAATTTTGGGAAATGTCGGTTGTATATTTCCAACATTAGGGGGAGCTTTATTTCCAAAAGTCTCAACAGTTATGGTAAATGGACTGTACTTATATAGTCTGCTGGACCACTCAAACTGCTTTTACAAAAGGAGTCAGCATTTGGCGATTCACACAAACATTCATACAGTGATGATTGAGGCGGCCATGCAAAGAGCCACATGCTCATCCGGAGCGGTAACCATTCACTCCATCATTCACACACCAATGGAACAGCCATTGGGAACAACTTGGGGTTCAGTATCTTGCTCAAGGACACTTGAGCAAGTGCCCAGACCACACATGTGGTCTGCAGGGGCTGGGGATCAAACCACCGACCTTCGGATAAGTGGACAACCGCTCTACCAACTGAGCCACCGTCGCCCCATAAGGTCTAAGTTAGTCCATATATGCTGCATATGAATGGACTCAAAGATATCTATCGCCCATATATTGTATTTTACTCCAGTAGTTTATATTTGACTAGCTTTTTTTTTTTTTTACGAAAAACACTGTTTCCAGACATATCCCCCAAACTATTTCATGGATCATTTTAAAATGTTATACGCAAATAAACTTAAGCGCGGCGAGGAAATTAATTGATTTTGGGAAAGGTTAGTGTTATATTTTTGAACTAAGGGGAGTTCACGTTTACGTTTTCGGGCCATACTTTCTCTACCCTTGATCCAATTCAGTCCAAATTTGATGTACATGTATCGGGCCGAGGAGATCCATCTTGTTTGAATCATATTTCACTCTAATATTTCATATTTTAGTCACTGTGGAAATAACTTCATATTTAATTTCAGGAGTTCAATCAGGGGGATGATTGGACAATGCAGGAGATTGGGTTCTTTTTTGAGATAAACCCTTGCTGTCGGGACAAAAGCAAAGGCCTAGTTCAGTTCAGTGCGACTGTTCACACCTGATGGGGTAATCGGGCGTCGATGCTCCAACCAGTACAGCAACCTGAGTCATTAGCCCATTTTATACGGAGAACGCACAATGAGGACCCTTTTCTAGCTTGGGTTCCTCCAGTAAAAGAGGCATAATGTAGTGCAATCAGTACCTGTACACCAGCCAGTTTCAAGCTTGTTTGGAAGTTAATCAAACCCACTTCTACTATATATTACATATAGTATGTTTTATGGCTACCATATATTTTTTTAAATTTCTGATCAACTCTACATATTACAATTTATCATTCTGCACAGACTGACAGACTGTGAACCTGTATTCTCAACCTCATCTTGAAATAGGGATTTTCTGTTTTGATTGATGGTTGTTTCTGTATTCTGTACATAATTTATTTAATACATTATTCATTGATTTTGAGCATGTCCTTGGGGCATATTTTTTTATGTCCTCTGAATATAAGAATATTTTTTTCACAGTAAGTTATTCTTCTCTTTTCTACATCCATCTCAAATTAATATTTTAATATTTTCTTACATGGTAGAAGTGCAAGAAGTTTATAGTTTGTGTGTCTTTAAATGAATTCACATACTTACTTCTTTCATTGCTGTTGTACGGTCAGAAAGGAAGGTTTATGCACTTAACCTATGAACAACTGGTTTTAACTTTTCAGCTCTCATTGTCTCATTTATTAATCAGATAATACATTCTCTTCTTATGAATTTATAAGAAACTCTGTGTACATTATCTAGAGTTAGTGAGTGAGTTATCCATCCATCCATCCATCCATCCATCCATCCATCTATGCATCCATCCAACCATCGGTCTATCAGCAGGTTGTGGTGGCAGCAGGCCAAGCAGGATATTCCAAATGCCGTTCTCAAGCTCGTCACGGGGAATCCAAAGCGCTCCCAGGTCAGATGTGAAATGTAGTCATTCCAGCGTTTTCTGGGTCTACCCCTGGGTCTCCTTCCAGTTGGACATGCCTGTAAAACCTCCAAAGGGAGGCGTCCTTTGGGACATTCTAATAATATGTCCGAACCATCTCAACTGTCTCCTTTCAACGAGAAGGTAGTGACTCTAGTTCCCGGATATTGCAGCTCCCCTCCTATCCTTACGGCTGAGCCCTGCCGCCCAGTGTCCAAACTAATTTCAGCTGCTTGTCCCTGCAATTCAATTCTTTCGGTCACTGTCCAGAAGTAAGCAGAGTTAGGGTCGGAATGTGGACAGACTTTCGTCACCAAAAGGGAACGTTACTGGAGGAACCTGCAATTTTAAATGGAATTCATTTAGATTTTTAATTCATCTCAAGGTCCATTTTCTTATAATTTTTCAACAAAATCCTGAAACTTGAGACAGTGACTCACCTCAAACCAAGAGGGACAAGCCCACAGATTCCGGCAGAGAGCAAAGCCCTCCGTTCGGAGGGGAAGACTCTCATGCTAGCCACTTCACACTCCCCAATCTGCTCTAGTATATGATGAAGATCATAGGCTGATGAATCAAACTGAACCTCATTAACTTCATTCAAATCTTAAGACTAAAACTAGATTTGAAAGTGACTGATAATATGAACTAGGACTTTGAAGTGCAAGTATATAGTAGTAGTAGTGTCATCATGACACTAACTGTAATAATTCGGTATGACTTTGTAAGCTCCTGCGTCTCTAGGATGAGGTCAGTGATGTAGAAGTCAGGCTTTGACGTTGATGAGGAGAAGTGGAGAGGTAGTGTGAGAGAGTCTGCAGCTCCAGCCCTCCTCAGCACCTCAGCATGTTAGAAGATGAGCTTGACTGCAAGACCGACCCCTGGGCATACTCAGTACTCACCTCCTCATTAAGATTATTTGATCAACATTTATTTGACACAGAGGTTGCATTGGGGTTGGGTTTTTTGCAGCAGTGTTTCTGCAACATGTGTAGTGAAATAAAATTGGTCTGTATTGCACGAGATGATGCTCTGATATACATTAATCAAAAATTTACATAGGTTCTGACACTTTAAGCCTATGCCGTACTCTTTCCTTTTTCTCTGCAGTCATCTATAGAGGCAACATGGTTGCACTGAAACAGAGGTTTTGCTGTAGTTAGATTTAACGATGGGATGTGAGATAGGCTGGCTTTGTGCTGCAATGGAATTTTTGAACAATAGCCGTGGCTTGATGTAGTCCCGGCGGTAAAGCTGTTCTGCTGTCAGCATTACAATGATATTCTGTTACTTTCATCAGTCTCACGCCTGCAGATCCAGACTAACATCAACATTGCACCAGTCAATTACATGTGAAATAATCCTATTTTAATTGATGCTACCGTGTTGCACCCTGTTAAACAAAACAGCGCTCAATGCACCGCTGTCATTCCCTTATAACGACCACATCTGGTCATTCTCAGAAAACTAAAAAGCAAACCATTTCTTCATTTCTATCTCCTCGGGATAAAGATATGTAGATTTTTCTTTTTTATTTCTCTCATCTATATTTGATCTTGAAAAGGAAAAACAGCTTGTTTTTCCAAATTTAATTCTTGTTTCTCAAAACGCAAACTCTAATTACTATTTATTTTCCAATATATGGTTCTGAAACGAAACACAAAATACCAAGACTCCAAAGGACTTTCGGGCATCTTATTAGGAAGTCTCCAGGGGAGGATTATACATCTCATCTCTCCCAGGAACAGCCTGGGATCCATCTGGATGAGCTGAAGAGCTGAAAGATTTTTTTGATGCATGTCAAGGGGCTCCTTCTCTTTATTCATAAGAAGTAGTTTGAACATTTTCTCTACATTGAAATTCTTGCATGTTCCCATTCCTGCTGGAAGGGTTCCTTTGATTTCTATGATTCACTCTTTGATCTGTGGAGCTTTAGATGAAGATGATTAAAGATGGAAAAAAATAAATAAATAATATGAAGGCATGGTACTCACAGCCATTCGGTTTCTTTTACATATCGTAAATGCTGCTAGAGACAAAAGCAAGAGGAGGCCTTTGAGACAAAATATGATTTGTAATATTGGTCCTATCGATAAAACAGGTTTGTCAAGTGTTGATGCAGTTCAAAGTCAAAACAAAACTGCTAAATGAGTTGCTGTTTTATAGACAGTAATGTAAGCTAAAACAATACCACCTAGTGAGACGATATCTGCACAGTACTTCATTTTAACTGCTTTATAGAAGGGCTCCCTCATCTCTTTCCCTTTCCACACAGGATGTGTAAACTCCTTCACCACACATCATCAACACTGAATGCAGTCTGATCTGCTGGTATAACCCGGCGGGCATGCCCAGTTAATCACAGTCAAACATGGCTGGACATATAGGAAAGACTTGCCTCTGCATCTAATGTGAGCTGATGACAATAAACGCAAGCATGCATCCCCTCACACAGCTCTATGCCTGTCAATCAATATGCAGACACCATGGGATTATGCTTGCCGCTGGTGTGCAAGGGAAAACATTTAAATACTGTATGAATGAGTATTTAAGTAAATTGTCAGCAAATCACCCTAGACGTTAATCTTGCTGCAGTATTTACTGATGCGAGTGAGTGAATGTTTCCTCGTGTTCAGCAGATTTATGTATGTACTTTAGCTCTACCTGCAGAAGCTATTTGGGATGCTTTATAATTTTAACCTGTTCGTGCAGGAGGAAATAATTATTTGAATAACAAATGCAAGACATTCGCACTACAACCGTAGTGCAGGGGGGGGAACAATTTAATCACAGCGCAATCCTGATTTTAAAGATACTATAACATGAAATATAGAAAATATATAATTATTCTGAAGAAAAAAATGACTGAATTTTAAAGGACTGTCTTTTGTCATATGAATCATAATTGAAAAAAGAGACACACAAAGATTAGTGCAGCCATTTTGTTTCTTCCAGACATGATTATTCCCTGCATCTGATCCAGAATGCTGATACATTTATTATATGTATTCTGATGTATTCTAACCAAAAGTGATGCTATATCTCACATAGTATCTTCTATCCTTAAAATCTCATTTAAAATCCCTCTCTTCACATATAAGCCATTAAAGGTAAGGCTCCAACTTATCTTAAAGAGCTAGTAGGATAATATGGAACTATTATCCAACTAGATCATTATGCTCCCGGGATGCAGGCTTACTTGTAGTCCCTTGAGTCTCAAAAAGTAGAATAGGATCCAGAGCCCTCAGCTATCAGAACCACCTTCCAATCCTGGTTCGGGGGGGCTTGACACCCTCTCTACATTTTGGGGGAAGGCTTAAAAAATTCCTTTGTGATCAAAATTTGAATTTAAACTGCCCTAATTTGGTCCTCAGCTATGCTGCTATATGTTATTAACTTGCTTGGTGTGTTCACCACTCGCAGTTTTACCTACTTGATGGTATTCTTACTGTTAATAATATTGTTATTTTTGTAATTCTTATTATACCTAGTTATTTTAGTATTGTAAACAATCTTTGCAGAGATTCTATTATTGTAGCTGCTGTTAATGTTGTTGCTGTGCGTCTCTCATATGCCCTACCATCTTGATCTGTCTCTATTTTTCATCTGCATTCTGTCTGCATTCATATCATTCAAGGCGGAAGACCAACTACCTCAAGTTGGAATCTTCTCTGAGCATGTTAAATGTAATTATATCACGCATTAAAATCGCTTGCCAAATGTTGTTCTCTGTTCTACTGCCAAAACAGTTTTGTGATGCAAAATTTGTTCTGATAACTTTCTACCAGAATCAGCATTGACTGTTTCAACAATTTGTGGGGACTGGGCACCCGAGGCTCATCAATGGGCTTTGAGTGTCCAGCCACTGGCTGTGGTTCCTAATAGATGTTCCTTAATGACTTTGGTTGACTGATAGAGTGTTACGGCCCTAGTGGCCGTTGGTGTATATTTTGCGTTTTCTCCCCACCCTTGTGGTTGCAGCCTACTTTCCTCACCTGCTGCAGAAAGTGGCTGCAGCTGAGGGCAATCGGTGCTTGGGCATGGCCTTTAAAAGCCCTAATTGACGCTGGTGTGGAAGGGGTCATGGTTCCGGCTCAATGTGATTTGAAGACAGCTGTTGTTGTGGTGAGACCTATCTGCGCAGACATAATAGTCTCATGGTGGAAAGAGTGATTGTTTCAGTTGTAGCTGAGTAGTTACAACTGTTAACCTTGTGTTTTCCTTTATTGCAGAGGGGCTTCCTTTTGAAGACCAGTTTTTGAATGACAGTTTAAGGTTTGGTTTGAATTAATTACTGAGGCATTTATCTGGTAAACTGCCTTGAGGGACATAACATATGATCAGATTTTTTTCTTTTCCTTTAAAGGAATGAGACTTCAAAGAATTTAAACTTCCTTGGAAACCCAGACCCAATAACCACACAAATTCCCAGTAATTATTTTTAGCTCAGTGTGCCTAATATACTGGCAGCAGTGTATTTGTAATTTTTAACAATCAGCCAAGCCATCACACGGTATTAAACTGCTGTATTCTGGAGCCAGCAGCAAAGAAAAGTGTTTGAAATACAGAGTATTTGAACTCCTCGGTAAACATATGCCTCTCACTGAGATAGATCAGTCTAGTTTAGGCTTGATTTTGGGCAGGGAATGCTTCTATTTGAACTTGAAAGCGCTAGCTGGTGCTCCTGAGAAATGAAACTCACCATAATAAAATTAAAACAGACACTGCTGATGGATGCTGAGACGAATGAATGCGCATTGAAACTCGTCTTACCATGGAGTTAAATAGGAATAATATTTTAGAGTAAATCACTCTGATTTTTCAGTAAATTTTTACAATCAAATGTTTTCCGCAAGGAGGTTTCAGTTTGGCAATTAACTAAATAAGCTTTCAAAAATATTGCATCAATGTCGCTGGTCATTAAACGGGAATGTGATATATGGCATTGGTGAGTGCACATTTTAATTTCCCAGAGGGCTATAAAAATGGATTGCCCTTCATTTATTCATGTCAGGAGGGTAGATTATAATAGAACTTTAAGTCAAGTATTTTGATCCATATGGAGTGCAGACATTCTCATTCCTAAGAAGGGGGTTTGATAATGCACGGTATTAGGATACAATCTATGCCATCAAGCCTAGATTGATGGCACAGCTCTTTAAAATCACCAGTGAACAGATTGGTAAAAGGATGTTTCCTCAAATACAACAGACTTCGCAGGGCTCCAGCATGCAACCTATTCGCTTGCATACAAGCCGGAACCTTTCAAGTGTGTCTAAACAATTTCAGTGGCCACACCAGGTCAACTGAAATGAAGTAGATCTGACTGAATGGACCAGATCATCCATCTTCATTCAGTCCTAGATATAGATGGCTTAATTTGTTTGGCCCAAACCATCATCAAATCAATTTTAAATGGACTATAGTGCTGGGGCTCCTTTCTTGTTACCTAGCTCAGTCACTCATACACTCACATTCACACAAGGGTGGCAGAGGCCACCTTAAAAGGAATCACCAGCTCATCAGGGGCTATAGTCATGCACGCCAATGGGTGAGCTACTGGGACAAAATTAGGGCACAGTCTCTTTCTAAAGGACAATTTTATATTAGACTGCAGGGGTTGGGGATCAAACCACCAACCTTCAAATAAATGGGCAACTGGTCTACTGCCTGGGCCTATACAAAAAAAAAAGAATCATCAGTCCATGATCTTCATCACGCACTGCAGCAGTTTGGGGATTGTGAAGTGGCTGGCATGAGCGTCAGAACCTCCAAACTGAGGTAATGACTGCTGGACTCTCTGGACCCACTTCAGCAGTAATTTGGATTTTGTATTGCTCTGCTGGGGTGAAAAGAGAGCTAAACTCTCAATTTACCATTCAATCTACATTCCAACCCTCACCAGTGATCAAAAAACACAGGGCAGGGACCAAAAGGATGAGATTACAGATACAAAGCACTGAAAGTAGCTTAGATTCATATGAGTGGGGAAAGTGGAGAAAGGAGAATCCCCCAACCGACATGCCGGCCAGTGAGGGGAAGGCTTTAAGTCTGTTGGTAGAGCAGTCGTCCCTCAATTGGGTGACCAGGGTTGGAGCCCAGCCTCTGACGGCCACTGCTTCCTCAGGGATGGGTTTAATGCACAGATACGTCATATGTACGTAATATGAAACGTGATAAATAAAGGAAAAATTAATATTATAATTACGTGTCACCGCCTCATAAGTTACTTTGTCATAAAGCAGAGAGCATTTAGATGAGAACTTTTCCGTGCTTTCACAGACTGAATGCTTACAACCAATCTTTGTCCATGGAGTAAAAGATGGTTTATGCATCCAGATAAATTATTTTTGTCTCATGTCTCTGACAAGAAGTAGTTGCTCATCTAAACTAAGATTTTTTTAGAAATTTAGTCCATCTTCATTTTGTAGGTTTGTGATTGAACCACCTTAAACATGTATTAGACATAAAATATCTTTTTACATAATACACATTATATCCTAAACAAGGCGCTGTATGTGCATATTAGTATACTGTTCATTAGAGAGGTAGGTTAAACACGAAATAATAACATTTATAAATTTAAACAAAGCGGTTAGTGCTTGTAAACTTTTCGGTACATTTAATCAATTTGTTGTATAACTTCTGTAGAACTGATATTGAATATTATACCTGAAAAGACGGGGATTTCTGAAATCATCATCATCATCACCACCACCACCGCAGATCCTTCTCTTTAGTGCAATAGCTCAAAAACTCTTTTAAAATGCTATACCCACATAAACCTTTGTGAATGGTGGAACTGGATTGATTTTGGGAATGTCTGTTGAATATTTCCAACGCTTGGGAGGGCTAATTTCTCAACCATTGGTGCGATTTAGTCCAAATTTGGTGCATATAAATCGAATCTGTCACGCCTCTGTGTTCCTTTCTCCCTCTGTGTCTGTCTTGTGATTGGTCATCATGCTCACCTGTGTTTCCCCTCCAGCTGTGTCTCATTGTCTCGTTATGTCTGTGTATAAAGTCTGTCCTTACC
>VRLP01008545.1:0-16323 GCA_009660295.1 Lophius piscatorius
GGGATCGTGTTGAGGTCAGTGGGGTGAGTAGTTCTTTTAGGTAGGGGGGTGCATTGCCATGGATGCACTGGTGAGTGAGGAGAGAGATCTTATAATCAATCCTGGTGGAGATGGGAAGCCAATGAAGGGAATGAAAAATGGGGGTGATGTGTGATGTGGGTGAGGTGTTTACGAACTCTCATCAGGATCGTTGCAGCACTGTTTTGAGCACTGTATTATGAAGGATCACATTGGAAGTAACAAGGCTCGACGGCAATCTGTATATCTGTATACATTCTGACCCGTCGAAATCAATGTACCCTCCGTCCTCCCCGCGGTGAGTTTCTTAAACCAATTGTATGACAATAAAACTTTGTAAGCCTCGTTCAGTCCATTAAATGTTATATGTTGGCTTTGTTCAGCGATTTTATGGCTTGTGGCTGTCCCTAAGCTCCCACTAGCTTTAGCTGTTTGCTAACATTGGCTTTTTAACCTGCTATGGTCCTCAGGGTGATGAAATTTCAAGTGTGTGATGCTTTTTGGGTTGTTCCTTGTCCTTACTGGTGTTACAAAGTGCAAGCTTTGTATTTTCTGCTGTTTTCTGGTTTACTTGCGAAATTTTGGAGCCTTAGTAGCCAATTCTTGGTGTGGTGCACGGCACATGTGTTTAACCTAAGCCCCCCATCCCAATCAACGCAGGGGATTGGGGAATTTCGGGGATATACCTTTGTTGGTGGGGATGACATCATAGGTCTAGTTAGAACAAGTGTACAAGTGAACAACATCAACTAACTTCACCCCTCCTCGTCAAAATGATATCATCTTCAACCACTGACTCGAATAGCCTGTCAAGTGATGAGGTTCCTGGTAGCACTGCTGCCTCACAGCAAGAACGTACCGGGTTGGAATCTACATCCGCATCCTACTGTGCAGAGTTTGTATCTTCTCACTGTGTCTTTCCGGGTTGTCAGTGTGTACTCAGGCTTCCTCCCACAGTCCAAAAAAATGCAAAATAAGTTAATTGGTGAATCCATATTGCATATAGGACTGAATGTGTATCTATGTATTAGCCTTGTGATGAACTGGCGTCTCATCCAGGGTGTACCCGGCATCTCGCCCAAGGTTAGCTTGGATATCCTCCAGTCCCCATGACCCTGAGCAGGATAAGCAGTTATGGATAATGAAGTAATGAATGAATGGATGAAAGTAAATGGTTTTAGTTATTTCTTCAGTAAGGCTATACGATACTCAATATTACCATTTGTTCCAAATTATGGTAGTGTTTTATTTCTAATGGCAGCTGGAAAAATCCTTTCTAGAGCCAACATTCAGTTTCTCTGTTCTTGGCTATTGTACAAACCCGGCAGTGCATCATTGGAAATCAGAGGAAGAGGAACCATTCCCTCTGTCGATATAAACGGCTTGTGGCTTATAATTATGAATATTAAATTCCATTTATTCCTAGAGATAACCCTATATGCAACATGCTGAACCTTTAAATATGCTTCCATTTTCAGTATAGCCTCTATTCCCTCCTTTCACTGAAAGGTAGCACAGATTCTTGTTACGAATTGCTATCACACAACACGAAACAAATTCCCTCACTGCTACCAAGAATAGTTCTATCCACCAGCTGACAACCAATGTCAGAATTGAATTGATTAATTTTAGACAGACATAGAGCACATACCTCTTCCAAGACCGATCAGGTACTCTTAACTGTTAAAAGCAATAGTCTGATGATAGTTAGACTATCAGAATGTGACTCCCTAACCATGATAAACTAACTTGAGAATTTGGAATCGCATTGGTTTCATTATAAGTTTGTCAATTATCAAAGAAAAACTATTTCACAGTTAGTGGCTTACTTGTTCTTTATAACTCAGTAAGTTTTGAGGGAATGCTACATTTGATGCGTAAATCAAACCAATGCTATTCCAGCTACAGTTTGTTATTAGTTTTAAGTCTGTAACATTTTAAAGTGTATCTGTTTGCATCAAACCTGACTACTCATGGAAACGAGTCACATCCTAGATGTGAACCGAAGCACGATCAGTAACAAAGAAAAGAAAGCTCAGCGTCCTAGTAGAGACCAATTTGGACAACTAGATCTAGCAACTATAACTACGGCATAAGCTACAGGAACAACATAATGAGCAATAGAGAAGAGCAGCACTGACGAGACACTCGCAAGGACAGAGAAAAACAATGGTAAAGGCCAGGATAAGGACACAGGGAGTAGGTTCCAACAGACAACCTGGACTGAGAGGGCATGTAAAGTTAAATGGCATTGCGGAAACATTTGTGGGGGAACAGCAGGAGTAAAGATACATCAGAGCAGGTCCAAGTGTTGACAGGAGTAACATGCGCAGAGATATAGTCTGGTGAGATGAAGGGGAACCCTCAGCAGAAAGTTCACCAGACTTCCTAGAAATCCTTCGGCAGCCCGGGAGCACATGGTGGACCATCTAGGTTGCACTCGACTATAGTCAAGCCAGCAATGGAGAGAAGGAGATCAAAACTTTACTCAGACAGTTTTGAAGCGATCAGCAATGACATTAAAGGAATGTTCAATAAATGGAGATCAAAACCAGCACTCTCTGGACCCCAGCACCCCAATTTCTTAACCCTTTCTAGGTTTACAATGACACTTTTCTCTTTCCAGTATGAATTAATTCCGAAAGAAAATTCCTGTTTGACTGTTATCATGCGGCGACACATTAATCAGCGGCCAAAGGCTGTGTGACGAGCGCAAAAGCAACCAGTAGATGATGAGGTCTATCTGAAGGTTGTCTGTGACAAACTATTTGATAAAAAGTCACATTAACTTTTTTACTGTGGACACGGGGGACAGAGAGAGGAAAGGGCATTATCGGTACCACAGAATGGTTTTACTCCGACTAATGTTAAATTATTATGACGCTACCAAAGATTAATTTATTAGTGAGGCGGTGATGTGTGTTAAACTCATCACAAATGTTAACATCGGAAACATCCGACATAATGTTAAAGTACAATCCACTCATCACGCGGTACATCCTGAAAACCTGGATCCATGCCATGGACAAAGTCTTTGGAATGATTAATTTTCCATTAACAACATATCCTGTTCAAGGTTGCGGGGGCTAAAGCTTATCCAAGCACTATAATTGCTTCATTCATGCGGAATAAAAAGTCGCTGGACCCTGGAGGAAACGGTCAATAATATTGCTGTGCGGGACAGTGTTGATGGATAAGAGCTGAAAGAATTTATTGAGGTTGATTGCCCACCAATGGACCGCTTCTCCAGGTCAAGGCTATATCCACTTTTTTTAAATGGATGCACCATCTCTGATTAATTCCAAATTTTCCTCAAAGTAGTGGATTTTCCTTCAACACAGTTAATTTAAATTTAGATCAGCAATATTACTTGGATCCACATAAAAATTCTATGAACGGTAGACATTATGTGTCGTTTTGGCCAAGCATTCGTGGCATTATCCATGAAGATGGAAACGTAGATCTTGTTCCAAAAATAAATCCAAACTAAAAAATGATTTTCTTTGAGGATGTAAATTTATAGTCAAGTATAACCATGTAATTCATTGTTCTATTGGCCATACCTTGCCACTCAAAAAAAAGATTCCTACCTTTTTGAATAATCCTGCAAACAGAATACCAGACAAAGAGCATTCATTCAGGCTGCATAGATGAATGTATGAGAGTGTATGAGGTAAAAAAAAAGAAAGAAAGAAAGAGGAGTTGGGGGACACTGACATCTTCTGGTTAGACTTGTAAACTGAGCTTTTAGAATATCAAGGCATTAGAAACTATTGATTCCTGTTATATTTAAATTTCCCGAGAGTACTGATGCACTCATATCAACTGCTGAACTCAAATATTTCACCTTACAACAATGGACAATTTTCCTGAAAAAGATAGCGCTTGTATATCACAGAGCTGTTTCAGGAGTCCAACATAATATTTTGCAGGTGGTTTTATTGTTGTGAAAGAGACAAAACGAATAATATTGATATTATTCAAATCACACTCAAAAACGTCCTTTTAAATCTGACTATAGATTTTTAATTAAATTCTATTTTTATATTTATTTTATTCATGACAATCTTTCCTCGGTACATAATATTAAAGCACACCTATTGACTGGATTTTAATTTAAATCTCTATATTCCATTTTATTGATGATAGGGTTCAACACTTGAAAATATTTACTTTTTGTTCCCTGTTGCTTCAAAGTTTCTATCATCTGGAGACATGGTGGATGGCTTCCTTCCCTATCAAAGAGATTTGAGAACTGACCAGCAGCTCCATACTGGGTTATGAGCTACATAAAGGATTTCTGTATTTCAGATAGTTTTGGGTAATTTAATCAAACACAGCTTTATTTCTTCGTGTGAACAACATAGTAGCAAAAAACAATAAAAACAAACAAAACAAATTAGCGCATTTTGGGTCCCTTTGATGCTCATGGAGGTTTCTAATGCAGTCTTGAACTGAAACACACCCTGTTTGTGCTCCAAAATACTGCTGTTAGATTAAAACCACTGGATGGTTCGTGCTACATCTGAATAAGCTGTGTTCAGGTTTTATTTTCCACATATCTGGAGCAAACTCCAACCGAACAATGGGTATGCCACAGCTCTGTTCTCAAATTACAACTGAATGTCCTTCTGATCATCAGCTTTTTTTTTTTAAAGCTCTTGAATTGATTTGTTGAAATGTTTATACAAATAAACCTTGCCTGTGCTGTGAGTGTAGTACAACATCACTGCCAGAGGGAAGCGGCAGATATGCCTCTATCTATCTATCTATCTATCTATCTATCTATCTATCTATCTATCTATCTATCTATCTATCTATCTATCTATCTCTCAATCCATCTATCTATCTATGTATCTATCTATGTATCTATCTATCTATCTATCTATCTATCTATCTATCTATCTATCTATCTATCTCTCAATCCATCTATCTATCTATCTCTCAATCCATCTATCTATCTATCTATCTATCTATCTATCTATCTATCTATCTATCTATCTATCTATCTATCTATCTATCTGTCTCTCAATCCATCTATCTATCAATCTATCTATCTATCTATCTATTTATCTATCTGTCTATCTATCTATGTATCTATCTATCTATCTATCTATCTATCTATCTCTCAATCCATCTATCTATCTATCTCTCAATCCATCTATCTATCTATCTATCTATCTATCTATCTATCTATCTATCTATCTGTCTCTCAATCCATCTATCTATCAATCTGTCTCTCTATCTGTCTCTCTATCTATCTGTCTCTCTATCTATCTATCTATCTATCTATCTATCTATCTATCTATCTATCTATCTATCTATTTTTATTCCATTATTCTCTCCATTCTAACAGTCCGGCTATTTTTCAAGTCTCGTGCATGAACACACGAGACTTCCCGATGTAAAGTGAGGAAGGAGCAGGTGTGTAAACATCAATGAGATTGGTGTGTGTGGGCGTGTGTTTGACAACCCCAGAGGGATGATTCTCTTACTCCACACCCGTCCGCCTCACCTCCTCACCTCCACTTGGACTCAAAAATAAACGCATCTATCAGGGATCTGGATCGCAGCCCTGACTCTTGCAGACATGGATTAAGTGGGTTCTTGGTGCGTAAGGAAGGTGCGGCTTATTTTCGAACTAGTTCTCCGTCCAGGACAGTCTGGACCGCTCTAGCCGTACTCAGGAAGGATTAGAGGAGATACCCGCTACCCGGTAAGAAGATCTTTTCAATAACAACCACACTCAAATACTAAAATAGACGTTGCATTTGTTTCATTTTCGAGGTCTACTGCAGCTAGCTTTGGCTGGACAATCTCTAGCTATTTACTTGTAATATAAATAAAACAAAATCATTAAAAAATATGCTTTGTAATCCTTTTGAAATCCACCACCTCAGCGGTAATAGACAAAATATGAAACTAAAACTTTAAAGGGTTGCCCATTCACCAGCTAAGGTATACCACCCGGGTCATAATGCTCTTGGATGGGGGCCAACAAACCCCCCCCAAAAAAACACACTTCCACCCGTGTAGTCCTCACATTAAAATTGAAGTTGGGGCAGAAATGGATTTTGAATGTGTTTCCTAAGCGATGCCCATCTTTAAACCTCCCTGTGGAACCCATAGAACAACCCACTACACTAAGATTTCAGCCGGTGTAGTACCCACACAGAAATGGAACATGAGATTCTGTGTTTTGACCGTTGTCCCTCAGTAATTGCCCATTTGTTCCAAACATTAGGGATTTATGCGGAAACAAATTGGCCTCCCAGTCGTTTTGTATTTGTGAATACTTTGTGAGAGCTTCTCACTGAGTAGGCAGTGCCTTTGGTGTACACAACAGTTTGAACTAATGTCTGTTAGGCATTAGTTCAAACTGAACTCCCTGTCAGATGTTCTGTATGATGGTTTAGCCGCTAAACCATCATTTGGACATGCATTGAAGAATAGGTTGAGTATAGATGTTCTGACAGGGAATTTCCATTGATGACCAGAATCACATGATCAGGTACATTGAGAAACCATGTTCTGCCGGGTCAACAGTCATTGATGACCAGAATTACTTGCAAATATATAACTCAAGCAAACAACAAGTAACTCAAAATGATGAGGAAGAGAGCACGCTGTTTTGTATAAAAATAAACCCACTCAAAATCAAAACTCTCCATCCACATGGCTTCATGTATTTAATGGTCTCTCAGACAACCATCGTCTTCCTCTGCCTCTAAACCTTTTTATTTATGGGTTACATTATCAAAGCCTCCTTTATTGACACAGTTTTTGCCCCATACAGCATTCCATGGCCCCCCTTAAATGTTGCCCAAGAGAGCGATTTTTTAATTAAGTAACAAACTGGGAAGTAGATTATGTAGAGAGGGCTGGGTGGTATTATGAAAGTTATGCTCTAGACCAATCTTTCTCAATAGTGGATGTTCGTAGCCTTAGGGTTACCTGGGGGATTCATAAGATTTAATTTTAATGGTCTAGTGTGTTAGACAGTGTAGGCCTAGTCAAATTGATTGCAAACGGGTAGCTCACAGCTAGATGTCACTAAAGCCTTAACACTGGAACTCAAAATTTTGGTTTGTTAACTATCTGTAATATGTAATTCCTAAAATAGGTTTGCCAAAATAAATTAAATAAAACTGCAAATGTAGGTCCAATGCACCAAATGTAGCTAGATAGGCTCCAGCCCCCGCGACCCTGAACAGGATAAGCGTTTACAGAAAATGAACGAATGAATGTATTCAGTACTCATATTTTAAACATAATTGTTGACTGTTGTAAACTGAAAACAACAAACATAATAATGTTGACTATGAGTGGGAAGGTTGATTATGATTAAATGATGAAAACAACAACAAATTTTGGTTGAAGCCCATGATCTTTATTATTATTACCAAAATTGTTTTCGCTCCGATCAGGGGTTACTTAACTGAAAAAATGTATATATAAATGGAAACATTACTGGTTAAAATTTCTGAAAATAAAAAATTCCCCTCAGTCAGATTGAGGCTCCTCTTAGAGCAAATACAGCTGAAGAGTGAATTTATAAACCAACAAAGTCTGTGTAAAATCAAAATATGTTTTGGTCATGTATCACTGCCCCCAGAAACATACACACAACCACACACTCCATCACTCATGCACACTGACACTGCATTTTTACAGCTAGATGTTGCTCCACAAAGTTTGCTGCGTCATGCATCAACCTTGTGAAATACAGCTCAATATGTGAAACAGTCTAAGAAGAGGCTCAATCTGCTGCTGCCTATGAGGCAGAACTCTATCTGGATATCATATGAATGTGCTCACGTTCACGCTTGTGTTCACTGTATGCGAGTACCTGTGTTGGGTATGAGGAAGCAAAGCGAGCTCTGATACCTGATGAAACTTAAACGGAAGAAGAGGACGAATATGGGGCCAGCAGCGTTCTGGAGGCCCGCCCACTCTTTAGTAATTTATAATGTTATTTTTAGTCCCGGCTACATTTTTCATGCTTTGTATTTGTCAAGTTTAATAGTGAAAGAAAACTCGGAGCAGGCTTGTCAACCTCTTTGAAGCTAAACTGTATATGTAATGTACACAAACATGCCTCATTCAAACATACACAAGACGAATATCTGAACCCACTTTGAAATGTGCCACACTTTTGTACTTTAAACCTTTACATTGGTAATTCATTAAGTTTCAGAAAAACGGTACACATATAAATATATGATTATGACACAAAGGTAAATCAGAGATTTGTGTACAGAGAAATGCTATAAATGAAATAATACCACAGGAGTACGATAAGACCAAGATAGAGGTTGTTATCACATGTGTCAAATCTGCAGAATAAACATGTAAACATGTTCAAATAAACATGTCTGATGCTATTGTTGATTACTTACTAGTTATTAAACAGAGAGCTAGCTGTGTTTACTGGTGTTAAACAGTTTAACATGATTTTACGAGTTAGTTAGTGAAGAGATTAGAGCCAATAGTTCTGCAGGATGATATCCTCCCATGTTGTATCTGGTGTCAGGAGCCACTACAGATTTCATAATAATCTTTGAATTTTAAAACAAATTTAAATTAAATCATAAAAAAATAGTAAAAGTAAATACATGATGTATTTGCCACAACTACACTGTACTGTTTTGTGCATGTACTAACAAAATGAGAGTTTTGGAAAACATTGTAAAAAATTTTATCACTATCCAGGGCTCCAGATGCCGACTATATTGTTCACAAATGAGACTAACTTTTACTTTTTTTTCTACCATTCGCCATTCAGACACAACTATACAATACATTCAGTGTTTCCCACTAATTACTTACTTATTTAATTCCTAAAAAGGGACAAACGACTCCGATAATGCTTAAATGTGAACTACAAATCAATACAAATGCATGTTGGAATCGGCAGGAGAGCTCGCTAACACAGCTGTCAGCAGTACATTGCATTCAGATACATGCTAGATGTTTCAATGTCCATTTAGTAAAAAATTGTTTCGGTAGAAAGGCATCAAGATGTTTTCAAAAGCAATCTAATTTAATTGAGTCTTTGGCCCGAAACTTGAATATAAGTTTTTTGAAAGAGCAATTTCTAGATGTTTTCATGGCAATATCAAATTGACATTAGAGAGGGAATTGTGAAAAATGTTTATGCTAAAAGAAATTACCCTACTCGGTGTCCCACATTGAAATTGGATTTTCACCCTTATCCCCAGTTTCATCACAATATCAAGGTATTTGGTCCAAACAATATGATATTTGATTTTGTCCGTATCGTTAGCCATAATTTTCTGAATACTGCAAAGACGCCTCTTTTTTGGTGTTATAATAGTGGCCACCCTACTAAAGATGTCAGCGTTCAGTCTCCTCGCTATGAATGTCGCTCAGGTGAAATCATTTTCAGCATTCCGAGGAGAAAGTTGGTTCATCATGAAACGCTAGACGATTAAGTTAAATTAACACTACTGTTTTTAGAGAGATGGACAGCAGTGGAGACAGGCTCCCTGAGCCTGTATTTCAAAGAAGTTCGGTAGTTCCCGGATTTATGTGCGAAATATTTACGTTTTTATGCCATCAAGCTCAAATGAATACCCCACTCCATATATTATTATTAATATGGCCATTATAATTTAGCCAATTGTGAACTTTGTTGAATTGCATTTATCATTTCTTCCAGGCATGTTGTTCTAGGCGGGACCCGCCTAGATCATCTGAGATTCTAAACACTGTGGAAAACGCTGATAAATACAAGTAAAAAACAGAAGAGAACGGAGTTCACTACCGGTTTGAATAATTAAAAAAAAAAAGAAACAGCAAAGAATCATAGTGGCAGTATAAAAATAAGAACGCCAGGGATGTCATCACTGTGGGGGTGGGTGATACAGATATAGACATAGATACGGACTCTGAATGAGACTCCTTGTTCAATACAAAATTTGTGAAAAAATTTTGATCTGACATTTAATATATGTATTTATGGCGAAAAGATTGCAGCTTATTGGACATGGCACATATTGTGTAAAGAATATATTGTGCTCACAATGGCACACAGGGCAAAAAAGGCAGATAAAGAAAAAAAAATGTTAAGACAGACATTTACCGTTGTAGTCATCCATATATTCTGGTACCTGGAAATTTAATTTGGCTCCTAGATATTTTTGTCGTTGTCTGGAGATCTGCCCTAACAAGACTTATGTATTAAAACCAGTCGTTGCATATTCAAGGACTGAAGTATCAGCAACTCATTCAAGTGATATTTATGACAAAGAAATGAAAGTTGACACCAGTTTTTCTCTTTCAGTCAGTCTCCTAACACTATCCTTCTAATAGGATGGAATGGAAGTGATTCATGAACTGATGCTGTTGTTATTGATCATTTTACATTTGTGAATGAATTGAATGGGAGTTTCTTTGCATTGGATATGAATGAATATATATTGTATCAATGACACAAACCAGCCTTCTGTTGCATGGGACAAAAAGACTTATAATAATTAATAATAATAATAATTCTTACGTCATTCAGCCCCTGTGAATCATCCGAGGAGCTGGGGTCTCAGGGTCTTGCTCAAGGACCCACGCCGTGCTAGAACCCCCATCTCCTGATTTGTGGGATGACTGCTATATCCGCTGCGCTAAAGCGGCCACCAACATACCAGTGAACTAAACTACTGAGTAAACTACTGAGAGAAAGCAAAACATTAACTAAACGGGGGATTATGATCACCACAGAACCTTTGTTACTGAATGACTATTAATGATTCCCATGCTACATTACAAATGTCATCATTAGCATTACATTCATGACAATCCAATTTATTGACTTTAAGAAATAAGAAATAAACAGCATCATGGTGGCTTTTGTACGGAGACCCTCTGGTGACATTGAAGATGAAAAAAAAGTTTTTTTATCTTGTGGCCAAGATGAAACTGCCCGTGGGAACGAGTTATTAAGTTGTGGCCATGCCTTAATAAGGTGTGGGAAAGTTTATATGGGATACATATTTATTTGGGTCAAGAGGAGAAAATGACAAAGTTGTGTTGGACCGGTAAAACGGTACATTAATGAGAATCGTGAGGCTCAATTTGTATCAAGTTAGGAGATCACCAATCATTTTGAGTTAATTTTCTTCAACATTTTGAGACCATGATGAAAAATAATAGAAGATCAAAATAAAACACATGTTTTTCTATTATGAATTTTGTTCTGTCACTGTACAGTACATGTGTCAATGTCACCAGAGAGGCTACGTACTTTTAAATTGAGCAACTGATGGAATTTTTTTATTTTTCACTTCTTTCTCTGTGTTTTCAGCTATTTCACTGCTAAAGTACATTTCAACCACAAATCTTTTGACCACAATATTTTTGTGTCATTTAATATCTTAACTTCCCAGTCACAGACACTGTCTTTGAATTTTTTATTTTAATTTACAGTAGTTAACTTAAGTGCGTTTAGAATGTGAAATTTTGTCAATTTGAATATTATCTTATTATTATTTTATTTTTTTATCACTGTAATTATAGTAAAATAGTTTTTGGGAATTTTGCATTACTTATTTTTATATTTATCTTGATTGTTCAATCTAAGAATCAAAAACTGTCACATACCCCTTGCAGTAGCCAAAATGCCCGCAGGTTTTTTTGCATACCCACATTTTATGTACATGGATCTATTTTAAACTCTGTTTTGCACGTTTAACAAAAAAAATCTGTTGTCTAGAAGGGAGACAAGTTATTCATGTAGATGACTTGTGCTGTAATTCCCCTGCTAGCTTTGTCTATCACGAGTCACATACACCAGTTAGCTGTGACAATATAACTGCTGACAGGTGAAGTAAGAATAACAGCGATCTCTGTTTAACATGGTGCTGTCAGTGGGTGGGATATATTTGGCAGCGAGTGAATATTTTGTCCTGAAGTTGATGTGTTTGTTGCCTCTTTGACAAGGACCAAATCTTGTTGGCAGACTGTTTTGGTGGCATAAAGGGGACCTTGACAGTATTGAGCTGGTGGTTTTAATGTTATGGATGATTGGTGTACATTCACACAGTGTCAGCTACACACTGTCTGTGTGTCTTAAGTGCATTTATCTGAAAAGGTCATTAGGCCGTGAGGATTGTGCGTATGGCTGACTAGGATTTAAGCTGCTAATTGGATTATGTCCTCTCTCTACCACCTTTGGAGGACGGGATTCATATTTATTTGGGTCAAGAGGAAAAAATTACGAAAGTTGTATTGGACCAGTAGAATGGTACATTAATAAGAATCGTGAGGCTCTTGATACTCAAGTTAGGAGATCACCAATAATTTTGAGGTCACTTTCTTCAACATTTTGAGACCATGTTAAAAAATAATAATAGGTCAAAATAATACACATGTTTTTCCACTATGAATTTTGTTCTGTCACTGTACAGTAATAGAAAGGAGTAAAGAAATGCCGGAACCACCTACGCAGTGGGGATGATATGCAGAGTCATTACAGTGTAATTCATGTAATTGAGAAATGATATGTGCATGAAAAATCATAAACTCGTTAACTGCTCTCAGATAAACATCATTCCAAATGCTAGGACATCATTAATGTGACATGAGCCAGATTTTAAATAGGCACAGACAACATGGCAACATGGTCATAGTGTGTTTAATGCCCAGGAGAACAACGAAAAGTAGATGATCTCATCAGGACGGTACCAAATAGAATGTACACATTTTCAAATGCACTGATTTCTTCCGTCTACTTCTGGTCCAGAGACAGCCAAATGTTGAAGGATTTTGTTTTGGCAAAGCATTGAAACTATTTTCAGATTGTTCATGTTTTAAAGGGACAATGGCCATGGTGGAGGGACACACTCTATGAAGGCGTTTGTTCTTTGTTTTTGCCGTACTGGTATAAACCTATTATGGGAGGTCTGGCTTTCAGCAGAGGTTGACTTTCCTGGCCTCTGTGCACACAATTATTCGCTGGTGTCTACAGCTCAAGTCATAAATAATAGTAGACAAATCAATAAGGAGGTATCAGAATAAAATTAAATAGTAACAAATCATCAACCAAATAAAAAATCCGTAACCAAATTAAAACATTGAGAAACTACCTCTACATTTAGCTACAAAAACAGTTCTCACAGTGACTCGGTGGTTCACTAACTTGGGAAAGGAAAGTAGTTGGAAAAAATGTGTTTTTTTTTCATTAATTAGAAACACATATCGCCATAATAATTAGTCAACTATAATATTATTGATTCTATTCTCTGGAAATTATTTTTTTGAATTGTGATTTTCATTCATAGTCTTGGATAATAAATGTAAAACAAAATTTAAATATGACAGTGCCTACACTTCCAACAAGGCTACAAAATTATTACCGACTCCAAAGGTTGATCCAGATCCAACTTAAAATGTAATTTTGCATTTCCCTATTGGACAGGATTAGAAGCAAAGCACAGATTGGTAGGTTGAATATGTAAGAAAAGTCAGACTGAGATGGCTCCGACAACTTCAAACGAGTAATAGTGGATCTATATTGAGAAGGATGCTAAAGATGGGGTTGCCAGTCAGGAGGAATAGACCAAACCAGAGGTTTCTGCATGTAGTGTAAGAGGACATGCAGTTGATGTTAAAGAAGATGTAGAGGATCGGAAAATGGAAACAGATCCCTAAAGGAGCCGTGAAGGTCCTTTAGTGAACAGCTGAAAGAAGAAGAGAATAAAGAGGCAGTAGCAGAAGGACTTTTTCCCCACTCCAAGGGCTACCTTTAATTGAAAGCATTTCAATTAAAGGTGGAAATGCTTTCAATTAAAGAACATTTTCACATATTCTGCTGACAAATAACTGAAAACAAAGACACAAATAAGCAGCCATTTGGAGATGATTATTACTCTGTTTGCAATATTAGTAAATAAACTCTTAACTCTTTGTAAACTAGAGTGGAGCTCAAACATTCATCTTGGCCAAATTACCTTTTGCATATCTTACATTATAAAGCAGATCTGGATATTTCTAAAATGAACCCTTGAAACCCTATCATCTCATCTACACTAGTGTCAGTAGCATGTCTGTAGCCCTATCTGTTACTGTGCAGCAGCTAAATAAGGATCGCTTTCTACTCTCTGACCTTTCTTTACCTAATATCTCATAGAATATAGAGACACCTGTCTGACCCATATCCCACCGCTCCACAAAGTTTCGTGAGAATAACTTTTGTTGCATAATCAGCAAAAATGTAAAAAAAAATCCCCCTTGTCACTATCTTAAAAAAAGCTATAATCACTGAGTGGTTATTCTCTCTATCCAGAGCTGCGCAAAAATGTAGTGGACTCTTGCCTCGCCCTCGAGCTGAGCCATTATAGCTTCAAAATTAATGAATTAATATAAATATATAAAACCAACATTTTTTTTTCGCTTTTCTTTACATTGCCTCTTCAGTCCAAAAGATATTGCACCAATGATATGCCAGCTTAAAGATGCCCACAACTTGTTTGCACCTGAGTGCAGTTTGCCCCAGATTTGTGTCTGATTGCATTACCAATAATATAATAGCAATAAATGTTGCACCTACAATTCAGGAGGCAAGGCAAAGGTAAATAAAAATTTAATTTTCAGACCGTGAGCTGGAGGTCTTAGCAGAAAAGTTGCAGAGGCATTCTACAAAACTCCTGTCACCAAACATAACTGGGACAGCAAAAAAACACATTTAGAATTTAATATCCCAGTCTTTCAGTTCTTTGGTTTGTCCAAACGACACCTTAAGACTGCAAAAAGAGAGTGCATAAAATACAAAAATAGTATTTATAGATAAAAATCATTCATGCCTCCCAAGCCTCACACACTGGTGTAGGTCCACCCGAGGAAGATAATTTAAACTATGTTGAGGAACATTTTCAACAAACTTGGCTTGGAGGATGGGATTGACTCAGCCGAGTGTCTCATACAGGACTGTGAAGTTACTGTTAATTATTATTATTATTTTAAGTGGTATTACTAGTATTATTATTTTTGTCACAATTGTTATTATTATTAGACTATAGGTTACGAATTTCTACTGAACCCCTGAAGTCCCATGAAAATTAATTTTTTTGTATCTTTTAAACGCAAGATAATAACTTATGCAAACAACACACAAAAATAGACACACATACATATATGTATATTAACATACATATATACATATATATGTATGTATATATATATGTATATATATATATATATATATATATATATACATATATATGTATATTTACGTTTCAGTTTCAGTCTGGTTTCCGCTCTGCCCACAGCACAGAAACAGCTCTGCTTAGAGTCACAGATGACCTACGGATGGCAGCAAATGCTGGTTCAGCTTCCCGCCTGATTCTCCTTGATTTGTCTGCTGCTTTCGACACTGTTGACCATGGAATACTCCTACACCGCCTACATCACACCACTGGACTCACTGCCACTGCCCTAAACTGGTTTCAATCCTACTTCACCGACAGAACAGAATACATTTCCCTTGGAAGTTCAAGGTCCCGGACACACACCGTCACCTGTGGGGTCCCCCAGTGATCAGTCCGTGGCTCAATTCTCTTCATACTTTACATGTTCCCCCTTGGCCACGTCATCAGTCCATATGGACTCTCATTCCATTGCTACGCTGATGACACGCTAATCTACATAAAAACTGACACGTTTCTCCACAGTTTCTCCATACTCATCGTCATCATCATCTCCCCTGTCAACTCTCCGCGCTTGTCTGGAGGAAATAAAGGTGTGGATGAAAAACAACTTTCTCCAGTTGAACAGCTCCAAAACCGAAGCAATTTTAATTGGCACCCCACATCAGACCCAGTCTTCCTCCATAACCAGTATTACCTTCTCTGGTCACAACATTCCCCTCTCTTCATCAGTCACCAACCTCGGTGTAAGATTCAACCCTCAACTCACTTTTGAATCCCACATCAAACACATCGGCAAGATCTCCTTTCATCATCTCAGAAATATTTCCAAACTCCGTTCTTCACTCACCTTGAGTGATGCTGAAAAGCTGGTCCAAGCATTTGTCTCCTCCCGACTGGATTACTGTAACGCACTTCTCATCGGGATCCCTGATAAAAGTCTTCAAAGACTACAATATGTTCAAAGCTGCAAGAATCCTGATGAGAGTTCATAAACACAAACACATCACCCCCGTTCTTTATTCCCTTCATTGGCTTCCTATCTCCACCAGGATTGATTATAAGATCTCTCTCCTCACTCACCAGTGCATCCATGGTAACGCACCCCCCTACCTAAAAGAACTACTCACCCCACTGACCTCAACAC
>VRLP01008546.1:2500-16316 GCA_009660295.1 Lophius piscatorius
GTACAGGTACAAACATGGACATGGACATGTACAAACATGGACATGACATGGACATGTACAAACATGGACATGGACAAACATGGACATGGACATGTACAAACATGGACATGGACATGTACAGGTACAAACATGGACATGGTCATGGACAAACATGGACATGGACATGTACAAACAGGGACATGGACATGTACAAACATGGACATGTACAAACATGGACATGTACAAACATGGACATGGACAAACATGGACATGTACAAACATGGACATGGACAAACATGGACATGGACATGTACAAACATGGACATGGACATGTACAGGTACAAACATGGACATGGACATGTACAAACAGGGACATGGACATGTACAAACAGGGACATGTACAAACATGGACATGGACAAACATGGACATGTACAGACATGGACATGGACAAACATGGACATGGACAAACATGGACATGGTCAGGTACAAACATGGACATGTAGAAACATGGACATGTAGAAACATGGACATGGACATGGACATGTACAGGTACAAACATGGTCATGGACAAACATGGACATGTAAGAACAGGGACATGTACAAACATGGACATGTACAAACATGGACATGGACATGGACAAACATGGACATGTACAAACATGGACATGGACCTGTACAAACATGGACATGGACAAACATAGACATGGACAAACAGGGACATGTACAAACATGGACATGGACAGACATGGACATGGACAAACATGGACATGGACAGACATGGACATGGACAAACATGGACATGTACAAACATGGACATGGACAAACATGGACGTGTACAAACATGGACATGGACAAACATGGACATGGACAAACATGGACATGGTCATGGACAAACATGGACATGGACATGGACAAACATGGACATGGACATGGACAAACAGGGACATGTACAAACATGGACATGCTCAGATACAAACATGGACATATACAGGTACAAACATGGACATGTACAGGTACAAACATGGACATGGTCAGGTACAAGCATGGACATGTACAGGTACAAACCTGGACATGTACAGGTACAAACATGGACATGGACATGTACAAGCATGGACATGTACAGGGACAAACCTGGACATGTACAGGTACAAACATGGACATGGACATGTACAAACATGGACATGTACAGGTACAAACATGGACATGGACATGTACAAACATGGACATGTACAGGTACAAACATGGACATGGACATGTACAAACATGGACATGTACAGGTACAAACATGGACATGGACATGCATACTAGTCTGGGGTGAATTGGTGACACTTGACCCTTAAATTGTCAGTAGGAGTGAATGTGAGTGTGACCGGTGGTCTGTCTCTCTGTGGGACAATTGAATGAAGATCATGACATGGACACATGGAGAAGACGCTGGTGTTGTGTGATCGCCGCTTCGCCGTCCGGAATACACGCTGTAACGTGTGTTTTAGTTTCGTATAAGTATATAAGTATTTTCATTAAGTATAAGGTATTATTATTATTAGGTTCTGGTCCGTTTCACCCTGTCAGAGTTTAAACCAGCTCTCAGTCTTATCATATCCAGAATTACTGGGAACAGAAAGCGATCAGGGCTTGGATCAAGAATGGACAGGAAGAGGAGGAACCTGAGATGGTGAACACTTCAATACCTTAAATGTCTGGGTGTGGACCTTGACAGCGAACTGGACCGGTCTCAGAACACTGGTGCCATGTATCGGACAGAAAAGAGCAGACCCTGCAGTGAAAGGCTGTCGGAGACAGAGAGGCTCTTCTCCACTGCAAAACTTCTGGGAAAGAAAATAATTTATTACCTCCTTGGGTAATAGAGGAAATAAAGAGAGTATAAAGAAGTAACAAAGAGGTAATAAGAAGGTAAGACTGAGGTCCTATAGAGGTCATACAGAGGTAATAAAGATGTAATAAGGAGGTAATAGCGATGTATTAAAGAGGCAATAAAGATGTAAAGATGTAATTAAGAGGTAATTATGAGGTAAAAGAGAGGTTATAATGAGGTAATAAAGAGGTAATAAATATGTAATAAGGCGATAATGACTAGGTCATACAGAGGTCAGACAGAGGTAATAAAGAGGTAATAGCGATGTATTAAAGAGGACATAAAGAGGTGAAGATGTAATAAAGAGGTAATAAGGAGTAAATAGAGAGGTTATAAAGAGGCAATAAAGAGGTAATAAAGAGTTAATTAGGAGGTAATAAATAGGCAATCAAGAGGTAATCAAGAGATAATCAAGCGATAATAAGGAGGTAATAGAGATGTAATAAAGAGGTAATCAAGAGGTAATAGAGAGGTAATAAAGTGGTGATAATGAGGTAATAGTGATGTAATAAAGAGGTAATACAAATTTGAATATGTAATACAGAGGTAATAAGGAGGTAATAGAGAGGTTATAATGAAGTAATAAAGAGGTGATAATGAGGTAATAGTGATGTACTGAAGAGGTAATAAAAATTTGAAGATGTAATAATGAGATAATAAGGAGTTAATAGAGAGGTAATAGAGAGGTAATAAGGAGGTAATAGAGAGGTAATCAGTAGGTAATAGAAAAGTAATCAGGAGGTAATGAGGAGGTAGTAGAGAGGTAATAAATAGTTAATAAAGAGGTAATAAAGAGGTAATAAGGAGGTAATAGAGAGGTAATAAAGAGGTAATAAGGACTTAATAGAGATGTAATAGAGAGGTAATATAGAGGTTATAGAGAGGTAATAGAGAGGTAATAAGGAGGTGGTAGAGAGGTAATAAAGAGGTAATAGAGAGGTAATAAGGAGGTAATAAGGAGGTAATAGAGAGGTAATAAAGAGGTAATAGAGAGGTAATAGAGAGGTAATAAAGCGGTAATAGAGAGGTAATTAAGAGTTATAAAGGTGGACTCTCTGACTGGATGTTTCTTCTTCCAAAGATTCACAGCCGATCCATGTGAGTAAACCTGAACTGAGCAGCACAATAGTCCATCCTCATCCTCTCATTGATGCTGCTTCTATAAATCAGAGTAATTATGGAGTCCTAGTGAGTGATGAGGAGGACAGATGGAGACGTAGACGCTGAAGCTGCCGGTGAATGTGTGAGTGTGTATGAAGGATGTAGGTGGATGGGTGACCTACATGTCTGGAGACCCCCGGGCCCGGGTTCTTTTAGGTCATCACATGTTGTTCTACATAGAGTAACTGGGTTTCAGTGGAATCGTTGGACTGTTCATCTCCACAGTGATGGACTCAACCTCAGACCTGTTGACCAAAGACTATTATACACACAAGTATTTTTAAAAACCAGTGTGTGTCTGTGGGTGTTTGTGTGTGTGTGTGTATGTGTGTGTGTGTGTATGTGAGAGTGTATGTGTGTGTATGTGAGAGTGTATGTGTGTGAGTGTGTGTGTGTATGTGTGTATGTGAGAGTGTGTGTGTGTGTTTGTTAGTATGTGTGTGTGTTAGTGTGTGTGTGTTAGTATGTGTGTCTGTGTGTCTGAGAGTGTGTGTGTATGTGTGTATCTGAGAGAGAGTGTGTGTGTCTGTGTGCCTGTGTGTGTGTGTGTGTGTGTGTGTGTGTTTGTGTGTGTGTGTGTGTGTGTGTGTGTGAAAATGTCACAAGGTGATGTGATTGTTGACTTTAATGACTTTGTCTCCTCCATAATCCCAACCTTGACATTTGGTTCTGACCCGTTGTGCTCCATTGACTTCAGATTAGTGACACAGGACCCACACAGACAGTTACCTCCTCGCTCCATCAGAGGTTCAGCCGTGTCTGATGACGCATTTATGTCCGTAGACACAGAAGGAGTGTGTGTCGGTCCTACGGCACAAAGACGGTGGTAAGACACTGTTGGAGACCATTTGACTCCATTTTGTGCCAAATATTAAGTCACACGACTTATTCCAGAGTTTTGTGATTATCATTATATCCCTGAGACCATCATCACCATCATCATCCATTCATCCATCATCCATTCATCCGTTCATCCATCATTCATCCATTCATCCATCAATTCATCCATCCATCAATTCATCCATCCATCATCCATCCATTCATCCATCAATTCATCCATTCATCCATCCATTCATCCATCCATCCATCCAGACATACGTGGGATCCGGTCCCTCCGGTGTGTTCTGGTTCTACCTCCGGGTCTCATCCCAGTGGGTCATGCCTGGAAGACGGTGGATTGAGAGCTTTGTCTTTGGAAGCAGCTCTTTCTTCACCACAACGGACCGGAACCACATCATCATTACTGCTCATGCCGCCCAGAACCGCTCAACCACTTTTTATAGAAGCCCCACATCTTCTGTCAGCGGTCTGAAGGCACTGACCTTCAGTGTTGTGGCGATGACCTTTAATGAGGTTTACCGTCGTGAACATCTCTGTCTGCGTCCCCATCATCATCCAAGCGAGGAAGATTGCGGAAACCCATCTTCTGCAGGAGTCCGACCTTTTGTGCTGATTGGCCGTCCGCTCTGAAGAGAATCGGTCCGATCCGGTCCAGTTAATGTGGTCGATGGACTGAGGTGGATAATTGAAGCGCATCCACTAACAAGGTCCAGGGAGTAATTGGTGGGGGAGGTCCACCTTCATCGCTTCATCTCTTCATCTCCTCATCTCTTCCTCTCTTCATCTCTTCATCTCCTCATCTCTTCATCTTTTCCTCTCTTCATCTCTTCATCTCCTCATCTCCTCATCTCTTCATCTCCTCATATCTTCATCTCCTCATCTCTTCATCTTTTCCTCTCTTCATCTTTTCCTCTCTTCATCCCTTCATCTCTTCATCTCTTCATCTCTTCATCTCCTCATCTCTTCATGTCTTCCTCTCTTCCTCTCTTCATCTCTTCCTCTCTTCCTCTCTACCTCTCTTCATCTCTTCATCTCTTCATCTCTTCCTCTCTTCCTCTCTTCATGTCTTCATCTCTTCCTCTCTTCCTCTCTTCATCTCTTCCTCTCTTCATCTCTTCATCTCCTCATCTCTTCATCTCTTCATCTCTTCATCTCTTCATCTCTTCCTCTCTTCATCTCTTCATCTCTTCCTCTCTTCATCTCTTCATCTCCTCATCTCTTCATCTCCTCATCTCTTCATCTTTTCCTCTCTTCATCTTTTCCTCTCTACCTCTTTTCATCTCTTCATCTCTTCATCTCTTCCTCTCTTCATCTCTTCATCTCTTCCTCTCTTCCTCTCTTCATGTCTTCATCTCTTCCTCTCTTCCTCTCTTCCTCTCTTCATCTCTTCCTCTCTTCATCTCCTCATCTCTTCATCTCTTCCTCTCTTCCTCTCCTCATCTCTTCATCTCTTCATCTCTTCCGCTCTTCCTCTCTTCATCTCTTCATCTCTTCATCTCCTCATCTCTTCATGTCTTCCTCTCTTCATCTCTTCCTCTCTTCCTCTCTTCCTCTCTTCATCTCTTCATCTCTTCCTCTCTTCCTCTCTTCATCTCTTCATCTCTTCCTCTCTTCATCTCTTCCTCTCTTCATCTCTTCCTCTCTTCATCTCTTCATCTCCTCATCTCTTCATCTCTTCATCTCTTCCTCTCTTCATCTCTTCATCTCTTCCTCTCTTCATCTCTTCCTCTCTTCATCTCTTCATCTCCTCATCTCTTCATCTCTTCATCTCTTCCTCTCTTCATCTCTTCATCTTCCTCTTTGCCTTCTTTCCTTTTATTCGTTTATAGATTCTATGTATGTTCAAACTGGGTCTTGTTCTTATCTGGGCTTCTACCGTAGTTCTGCAGAAGGTCCTGCTGAGGTCACCTGGCTCATCCCAGCTACAGACGGGCCCTTACCCAGCATGCACCTCTCTCTCAGATCTTTGGTTGGAGTTTCTGATTATGTGGACTTAATATCTTTTATGTCAGTCTTTCTCACCCAAGAACCTCCTCCAGGATCCATTAAGGTCTAATCTTCTCTGATGACACTTCTATGAACATGACGGGAAGACCAAACCAGTTAAACCTCACGGTTCTGGATCAGTCCGGTTAGAAGGTGTGAGTGACTGTGATTCCTGCAGCTCCTCCAGGATGGAACATCCATACCAGCCGTCACTAGAAGGTCTGCTGTGTCTCCAAGAACAGTGTCAGGAGTCAGGAGGAGGTACCAGGACACGGGCCGGAACACCAGGAGAGCCAGACAGGACCATAGAAGGACTAACACCCAGCAGCAGGACCGGTACCTGCTCCTCAGTGTGAGGAGGACCAGGAGGAGTTCTGCCAGATCCCTACAAGATGACCTCCAGCAGCTACTGGTGTGATGGTTCTGACCAAACTGTCAGAACCAGACTCCATGAGGGTCAAACATCCTCTAGTGGACCTGAGCTCACAGTCCAGAATCCTTCAGCTGGACCGATGTTCAACGGAGAACACTGGGATGGACCGGTTCTCCATTGGAGCCTCGTTCTCCTCACAGATGAGAGCCGGTTCTGACTGAGCCCCTGTGATGAAGAGTTACCTTCATTTCTTTGAGCCCTCTTCATCGTCAGTATGAAAGCATGATGTGTGTGATGATGTATTTATTTTGGACCCCAGAGTTTCTTCTAGTTTAATAATGTGGCGAGTGGATCCACCCGCATCAGAACCAGTTCTGAGGAACAATTAACAGCTGGTTCTCTGAGTGCCTACTGGACCGTAGAGAGACTCCGCACGCCGCTCTGCCTCAGAACGCCGCTCTGCCTCGACATGAGGCTCTGACTCAGCATGAGGCTCTGACTCAGCATGAGGCTCTGACTCAGAACGCCGCTCTGCCTCCAACACCTGGACAAAGAGGAAGAAGTGAAATCACAGACTCCCGTATTTCTCAGCCCCGTTGATCCATCTGTGATTTGACGAAAGAGCGTTTTTTTGAGGACGCTGTCGTTCCAGCCGCCTGTGAGCAAACAGACGAAGGTCGTTCGTCTTCCTCTCGTTCGTCTTCCTCTCGTTCGTCTTCCTCTCGTTCGTCTTCTTCTCCTTCGTCTTCCTCTCCTTCGTCTTCCTCTCCTTTGTCTTCCTCTCGTTCGTCTTCCTCTCGTTCGTCTCCCTCTCCTTCGTCTTCCTCTCCTCCGTCTTCCTCTCGTTCGTCTTCCTCTCGTTCGTCTCCCTCTCGTTCGTCTTCCTCTCATTCGTCTTCCTCTCCTTCGTCTTCCTCTCGTTCGTCTTCCTCTCGTTGACACAGATGTTTGACATTTGAGATGAAATATGTGAAACACAAACCAACGATGGAAGAAAACCAGAAGAGCTTCAGGATTACAGACATGAACATTTAACCCTGGGTCCGTCACACGGATCAGCGCCTGAGGCCCGGTCCAGTGACACGTCCCACTGCACATATGAATACCTAATGAGGCGTCAGACACTGCGGCCCCGGTGATTGACAGCTCGCCCCCTCTGATGGAACACCACGACAGATTAGTCATCAGATTAGATGCTGACAGCCTGAACCAAACCCACTCCAGAACATTAGCCCAATGGACTCTTGGCCCAGCACTGGGACCCTCAGTGATCACGCTCAGGGATCAGAGACCTTCATTAGTCACAGAATCCTTCTTTGGCCTCCGGGTCGGACCTGGTGATTATGGATTTGGGGGAAACACTTTGGTTTGGGTTGGGATTAGACGGGTCGGGTGACAAAACACGAACCCGGTTCAGAATCCTGCAGTAAACCGTGTCCCATATCTTCACTGAGGTTCTGCACAGTGAGCAGCATCTGTGGTTTGGACCCATCCTGAGTTCTCACCCTGACTGAGCTGATCAGAACCAAACGGATCTGGAGGGTAACTGGGTTTGAATCTGGGTTTGAGTTCAGAGTTCTGTTGTACAAACATCCCACAGAACCTCTGGTGTTCTGAGTCACCAGAGGTGGGTTTGTGTGCAGACACGACGGCGTGAGATGATGTCATCATGTAATTCACAGATCTGCCACAACATTATGACCTCATCAGGATTTCAATTCAGCTCAGCGGTCCTGGAGCCCTCAACGCTACATCCTGTGGTTCCTCGTGCAAGACCCTGAGACCGCAGACCCGCGGGCCCACTTCTCCCTGAGGGTTAGACCGTGATGGGTTTAATCAATAAAGTAAGAATCACTATTATCACCTCACAACCTACTGGAGGAGCTACTGCAGCAGACACTGTTGGAGGTCCATACTGGTTCTGACAGGAAGCTGCGTGTCATATTCAGGACACGGATGGAGGAGATCATTTCCTCTCAGGTGGGGACGAGTTCAACCTCCATGAGACGAGGGAGGAAAGGTCCCGGGGGACGCCTGCGCCTCCTTCTGTAGAAATGACCACGAACCTATTCTTCCTCTCATTTCCCTCCAGACATGTTCAACGGAACAAGGAACAGATTCACCATCCATCATGTTAATCCCTCCACCCTCCACCCTCCACCCACCCCCACCCCTCATATCCATATCTCACCTCTCCCTCAATCCGCTTCTCCTACAATCCCTCCACCCCAAAATCATTTCATCATCTCCATGTCTTGCATTCATAGAATCAGAACCCCCCCCCTCCATTCGCTCATCTCTCCTCTCCTCGTCGTTCAGCTGGAGTCGCTGTCTCTCCAGAACCACCCCCATCCTCCTCAGACCCCCGTCCACTGCTGCTCTCTTTCTTAACCCACTTTCCAGGCCAAACAATAGAAACAAAGAGGAGTGAGACCCCGAGGCGAGGGGAGTGGATGTAGAACGCAGGAGCAGTACAAGTATCAAAGGGCTGCTCCCCGCAGAGAGAGAGGGAGGGAGAGGGAGAGAGAGAGAGAGAGAGGGGGAGAGGGAGAGAGAGAGAGCGAGAGGGAGAGAGAGAGGGAGTGAGAGGGAGAGAGAGGGGGAGAGAGAGAGAGAGAGAGCGAGAGGGAGAGAGAGAGAGAGAGAGGGAGAGAGAGCGAGAGGGAGAGAGAGAGGGAGAGGGAGAGAGAGAGAGAAAGAGACTACCAGCATTGAGGGGGGCTGTAGAAGGTGGGGACAGACTGAGGTGGTGGTGATGAGTGTGTGGACAGTGACACACTCCGTTCATATTAGGGTGGGAGGGGAGGGGGGGGAGGGGAGGGGAAGTGGGAGGAGCTGATGTTCCAGAAGTATTTATTACCAAAGTCGAGTCAGAAAGACCCTCCTTTGTTTTAGCACCTGATGGTCTTCTGACATCGTCCATCAGGTGAAGGGAGACGGGACAGACGGGACAGACGGGGACAGACGGACAGACGGGACAGACAGGGACAGACGAGGACAGACGGGACAGACGGGGACAGACGGACAGACGGGACAGACGGGGACAGACGAGGACAGACGAGGACAGACGGGGACAGACGGGGACAGACAGGGACAGACGAGGACAGATGGGACAGACGGGGACAGACGGACAGACGGGACAGACAGGGACAGACGAGGACAGACGAGGACAGACGAGGAAAGACGGGGACAGACGGACAGACGGGACAGACGGGACAGACGAGGACAGACGAGGAAAGACGGGGACAGACGGGCAGACGGGACAGACAGGGACAGACGAGGACAGACGAGGACAGATGGGACAGACGGTGGGAAAACCCTTCAGGCGTTCAGCTAGAGTTACACTCCAACCGGCTGGAGCGGCGCTGGAAATAAGATGGAGGCCATCGGGTCCAACGTACGGCGATGTTTCGGCTAATTCCAAGTGACAGGATGAACTTCATCTGACATTCAGGAATAATTAAATGTGTTCCAACGTGGGACTCAGTGATGTTTGCTCATCATCCTCCATGTTCTTCATCTAATTCTCCTGGCATCCACGGCCACACCCACTTTTAGTTCTAGGAGAAACAGGAAGTGAGTTTTCAGCTTCCAGTCCCCCACAGAACCTTTCTGTGATTGATCTCACAGTTTGTGTAGAGTCATAAAAGAGGGAGGAGCTAGAGAATGATTAACCACGGTCGTTTGAGTGGAGGTCGTTTCCTCGGCGTCTTAAAGCCTGAAGCCGCCAACGGGTCATGTGACACAAACAAACACAGACATCGAAGAGACATTTCAGTTCTTCAGAACATCTCAGCCCTATTTTGGTAGTTCGGGCCATCG
Source organism: Lophius piscatorius (assembly GCA_009660295.1). NCBI lineage: Eukaryota > Metazoa > Chordata > Actinopteri > Lophiiformes > Lophiidae > Lophius > Lophius piscatorius. The sequence continues at coordinate 12,539 of VRLP01008546.1, forward strand.
ATCAGAACCCATCTAACCTTAGCCTAAGAACAGCTTCAGAACCCAGAACAGTGTTCCGTGGTTCTTTCCTCCACCCGTCTGTGGGCCCTTCACTCAGAGAGGCATGGATGGAGGCTGCAGCGCTGCACCGGGGCAGAACCACTTGTCTGATCCACTCGGGTCTCAGTAGAGTTTCTAGTTAATCAGAGAACACCAACGGGAAGCTCGTCCCTTTGTTCCGAGGAAATCTCTCACATAGTTTCTGAACCGACCCGTCGATGGAGACGGGTCAGAATCATGACCCATCTACTGCTGAGCCGCCGCGTCAGCCTACGGGGAAACTGAAAAAGGTCAAATGTCACTTCTGCTCTGGACGCCAGCGCATGAACTCAAGCGTTATTCTCCTCTGGCCGTGGATGAAGATCAACCAGAGACGAGGGAGAGACAGGAAGCAGAGAGGAAGGTGTTTCCTGTCTGTCACGATGTTCCTGTCTGCAGGTAGAAGCTGCTGATCCGATGATAGAGATCACCATCAGACACAAACGCTTCATGAAACGGACCAGCAGTCGTAAACGCAGACAGAAGACAGACGCAGATCTGACTCTCCTGATGACATCATTCTGAGCAGCAGCTTCTGGCCAATCAGACGGTCCGTCTCAGTGCTCGTCTTCATCTTCATCTCGCAGATACATGAGGAAGGTTCCCTCTGACTGGTTCTGACAGTCGGTCAGAACCAGAGGTCTTACTGGCTAGTAGCAGGTAGTAGCAGCTAGTAGCAGGTAGTAGCAGCTAGTAGCAGCAGTAGCAGCTAGTAGCAGCTAGTAGCAAGTAGTAGCAGCTAGTAGCCGCTAGTAGCAGCTAGTAGCAGCTAGTAGCAGCTAGTAGCAGCTAGTAGCTGTTAATAACAGTTAGTAGAAGTTAGATGCATTTAGTAGCAAACAGAAACTAGAAGAAAATCCACCAAACGTGTTTTCAGACTGATGTGACGGCATGACAGCGTTAGCTCGTTAGCTCGTTAGCTCGTTAGCCTCCGATCAGAGGATGACATCAGCTGTCTTGTTTCTATGAAGGTAAACTATTCTTAAGCTGAGTCACTGTTTGTTCTAGATGAAACAACAACGACGTCTCATGTTTCCTGAAATCTATAAAAAAGTCCTGCTGCAACAAGATTCTGTTTCACCGGGAATTCATCAGAACCATCAGAACCATCAGAATCATCAGAACCATCAGAATCATCAGAATCATCAGAACCATCAGAATCATCAGAATCTTATAAAACTTCAGAATCATCAGAATCATCAGAACCATCAGAACCATCAGAATCATCAGAATCATCAGAACCATCAGAATCTTATAAATCATCAGAATCATCAATCTACTGTCGGCGGTTTGTTGCTGTTGTTGGTGGTGGTGTTTTTTCCTTGTTGATGTTGTTGTTGTTGTTGCTGTTTTTTCCTTGTTGTTGTTGTTGTAACCCCTCTAGAGTCTTTTCACTGGAGGATATTGTGGATACATTTGGGCATTTCTGTGAATTTCCATCCCTTCACTGGGTTCCACTCGTCGTGGGTCGGGTCATGGTACCAGCGGACCAGGTCCAGCTCAGGCTCCGACTGGTTTGTCCTTAGGCTTCATGCCGTCTGGGTGTTTTTATGTTGTCAGAGTTTTTATGTTGTCAGAGTTTTTATGTTGTCAGAGTTTTTATGTTGTCAGAGTTTTTATGTTGTCAGAGCTTTTATGTTGTCAGAGCTTTTATGTTCTCAGAGTTTTTATGTTCTCAGAGTTTTTATGTTCTCAGAGTTTTTATGTTCTCAGAGTTTTTATGTTCTCAGAGCTTTTATGTTCTCATAGCTTTTATGTTCTCATAGCTTTTATGTTCCCAGAGTTTTTATGTTCTCATAGCTTTTATGTTCTCAGAGTTTTTATGTTCTCAGAGTTTTTATGTTGTCAGAGTTTTTATGTTCTAGTCAACGAGGCTGAGACAGAAACAAACACGACGCTTCCATCGATCCGAACATGAAGACACCAAGATTCTGCTGTGGACCAAATTCTTCTGGACTCTGAAGCCCCACATCTGCTGGAACTAAAACATGTGTGTGGATCAGCACCGAGGTTCTGACTCAGTCTGGGTCGGTGATGATGGAGGTTCTGGGACACATTCACGTCTGCTGTCGACTCGCTGAAACGCTGTGGTCCAGACCCGCTCCTCCTCCCTGCTCCTGTTTTCTCCTCATCCATCGCTGGTCTCAGCGGAGGCTCAGGCCTGGAGCGGTACCAGACCCAAGAACTCTCCCCCCCTCCTCCCCCTCTGGTTATCTCCCTCTCCTATTTATCCCCTCCACCTGGCAGCCTGCCAGACGGCGCCGTGCCGTCGGCTCCAGACATGGACTATCTCTGCTCTTTCTGTCTTCATCCTTCATCGTGGTCTGTGTGTCTCCTCCTCCTCCTCCTCCTCCTCTACTGTCCTCTGAGGAACAGCAGCTTCTGGACGGGTTTTAAAAATAGACGTTGCTGAAGAGACAAAAGTGACGGACGCAGATCAGGTAACCGGACCGGAACCACAGATGGATCCACTGACAGAAGCTGCAGGAGGGGCGGGACTTAACCCACGCTTAAAGAATCACCTGACCTTAAGAAATTATAAATTCAGTTTACTAACATCTGCATCACATCTCAACACATAGAATAGAACCAAACAGAACAGAATCAGACAGAACAGAACCAGACAGAATAGAACCAAACAGAACAGAACCAGACAGAACAGAACCAGACAGAACAGAACCACACAGAATAGAACCAAACAGAACGGAACCAGACAGAACAGAATCAGACAGAACAGAAACAGACAGAACAGAATAAACTAGAATAGAATAGAATAGAATAGAATAGAATAGAAACAAACTTACAGCAGCTCCAACATTTATGAAGTGGAAGCAGTAGTTAGAAAATCATTTATTTCAAATAGATGGAAATGATCTTTGATCTCGTCCTGACATCAAACCTCAGGAAGAAGACAAACAGTTCCCAAGAAATCCCCCTGAGGAACTGTATCTTCACTAGTCGAGCTGGGAGGGAGGGGCTGTGGAAGGAGTAACCAACAGTTTCTGAGTGAGAACTTCTGGCAGCGATCCTGAGGAACGTCTTCATGGGCAAAGACCTCCAGGTCTGGAAAAATACCTATAATCCCGTATTAATGTGCTGAAACCACCTTCTTCAAAACTTCTTCTTCTTCTCTGGGGTTTTTGTCAGTTGACTCTAACAGCGGCTCTAGAATGACGTCGTCTCAACCTGGTTCCTTGTTCTTCTGGAATGGACGTGGACTTTTTCTTCCAGGACTTCCAGATACTTGAAGGAATCCTCCAACCTTCACCGGCGAGACGTTCTTCATTCTACCTGCTGCAGACGAACCGCCGGTCCCAAGATGCCAAAAGTCACAGTTTGGTTTCAGAACAATATCCAAAACATGTGTGTGACAATGACACGGGTTTTAATCCCGTTAATTATGGATCATTTAGATCGATGGGAGCGACGTGTTTCTTTCTTTCTCAGACTCGTTCATCAGACTCGTAGTTTGCTCTTAAAGTCTGACAGGAACATAAAAACTCTGAGAACATACATTCACTCATTCACTCATTCACTCATTCGTTCATTCATTTATTCATTTATTCATTAATTCTTTTGTGTATGTGTGTGTGTGTATGTGTGTGTGTCTGTGTGTGTGTGTGTGTGTGTGTGTGTGTGTGTGTGTGTGTGTGTGTGTGTGTGTGTGTGTGTGTGTGTGTGTGTGTGTGTGTGTGTGTGT
>VRLP01008547.1:0-16310 GCA_009660295.1 Lophius piscatorius
TCTCTAGAGACAATCATCACACAAGTTCTCTAGAGACAATCATCACACAAGTCCTCTAGAGACAATCATCACACAAGTCCTCTAGAGACAATCATCACACAAGGCCTCTAGAGACAATCATCACACAAGTTTTCTAGAGACAATCATCACACAAGTTCTCTAGAGACAATCATCACACAAGTCCTCTAGAGACAATCATCACACAAGTTTTCTAGAGACAATCATCACACAAGTTCTCTAGAGACAATCATCACACAAGTCCTCTACAGACAATCATCACACAAGTTTTCTAGAGACAATCGTCACACAAGTCCTCTAGAGGCATTTCATCACTTCATGGAATAAATACAAACTGCGATGCAGAAAGCTGGACGTGACAGATTTAGTCTTCCTTCTGTGGGAACATCAACACATCAACACTAAACATGATCACGCATCATTTCCTGTTGTCGGGCCTCAAACTGAAAAGTGATTTCTTTGACGGCTCTTACCACAAATCAGCAAATCACTAAAGCAGCGGAGAACTTCAAAGCTCAGGCTGTGTGTAACTTTCCTCTCTGTTCTGTCAAGATGCCAGCTGCATCACTTCAGTGAGCGCAAACATAAAACCCTCCTCCACCGTCTGAAGCTCCAACATCAAACCTGCTCCACAGCCCGGATTCTGTCCGGAGCTCAGCTGGTTGCTCAGTAAAAGTAATAGAATTGAAGGATAAGGATATTTCTAATAGGGCCAAGAACTGAGATCATGAAGAAAGCCCCAATCTAAAGTTGTAAAGACAACTTACCTGGATGTAAAGAGCTGACACCAGACAGAATGGGGGAAAAAAACGGACCCCTATATTCTGTATAATACACTGAGTATATATGTTAATGAGTTAATACATAAGACCGTATATAAATCTATGTGGTCACACAGACATTTAGAGAAAAGACATAAATAGGGAAACCACCGAGGAAATGCAGTAACTTTTTTTTTTTCTTCCTGCAGCATCGATTGAAGATGACATTTTTCTGCTGACTAGTGGCAGACCAGAAAACCAAACATCAATTTAAACGTGTTTGAGCAGAACGAAGGTGTGAATTAAGATTTCTGCATCAACCAACGGTCTGAAGAAATGTCTTTTGTTGTAAATGAAAAAAAAAAATGAAAAAAAAAGGCAATCTTGGCAGTTTCCTTTATATGCTGTGGCAAAGTAGAAGGAAGAAATAAGTTTAACACCGGAATTAATAAAATAATCCAAATCTACTGCTACCTGGTCAAACCGGTTTCAATTGTACTTCAGAAACAGGAAACGATGTGACATCCGTCAGATAAAGAGAACTCCAAGTGAATTATATGAGCGGGTTTGTCAGCCTTTATGAATAATCACCGCTTATTATCATAAACAAAGCACGTCTATATATTCCATAACTCCAAACAGTTGAAATACGTACATAAAGAGGAGGAAGAGGAGGAGGTTAAAACGGAAGACTGAAGTACTCCCAGGTTATATACCCGAAAAGTCAGGAGGTAATACGGAATCGTCTTTGCTGCCGTGTTGAACCTCATAACTCCAAAACCTTTTCATGGATAATTTTCAAACTTTATACCCACATAGTCCTTAGTGTGAGGAAGAACTGGATTGATTTTGGGAGAGATCGGTTGCATATTTCAGACACTTGGGGGAGCTTCATTGGCAAAAGTTTCTTTTGGACCATAAATTCTCATGCACTGGTTGGACATTTGGTGCATATGAATCGACTCAAGGAGATTAATCACGTATACGTCGTGTTTTACTCTAATACTTCATATTCTACTCACTAGGGGGAGTTTTTTTTTCTTTTTTTATGAATAAGTTTTCCAGGTATGCCTCAAAATCCATTTCAGGGACCATTTTCAAACTCTATACCCCGGTAGACTTTAGCGCGAGGAAGGACTGGATTGATTCTGGGAAAAGTCGGTTGTATTTTTCTGAGACTAGGCTGGAGGTTTACCTCCAAAAGTTTTTAGGCTATAATTTCTCAAGCGTTGATCCGATTTTGTCCAAATTTGGTGCGTGTGAATCGACGAGGGGAGATCTTTTTTGTTTTGTATCATATTTTACTTTAATAGTTTTACTTTAATAGTATGTATGAATATATATATACATACATATATATACATACATATATACACATGTATTTATATATATATACATATAGATACATATACATATATACAGATATATACATATACCTGTATATATGTATATATATATAAATATATATATGTATGTATATAAATATATATATATATATATAGTCGAATATGGGTCCAAATGTGAAGCTAATCTGAATTAAAAATGTTTTCCAAATATTATATTATATTTTATATTTCCCTATTAAGTTTGATTTTTTTTGATTTTTTTAACTATTTAAATACATGTTTGACCAAACAATTTGTCATAATAAGGTCATTTAGGGTGTTTAAGATATTAAACAAATAAATGCCCCATATAAATATATCATACAAAGAAATCATTTTCTGTAGTTTTTTTTTCTTGAACGGTTGATTGGGTTTTTTTTTTTTTTAGGTTCGGAACATTAGAATTCAACTGGTTCAATGTTTTTTTTGTAAGTTTTCTTTCCATAATGTCATCAACATTATGGAAAGAAATGTTATTTTAACATTTAACATCAATCTTCACGCACATAATTCTTTCATGATTTCCTGGCAGTGCAAAAACTTTACATTCCGTTGCGATCTTACCACGAAATAACGTGCGTGTAATACGGGAATATGAATGAATCGTCCATTAAAAAAGTTGCTTCTGGTCTTGTGCTTTTCATTTGCGAGGGGGAAAAAACCAGAACATTCGGTTCTTTGTTTTGGGGACAGCGATGGCAGCTAACGAAAGCACACTTCCTCCCTCATGTTGGGCATAAATGGACGCAGTCATGCAACTCCGTCACAGCGGTAAGATGGTGTCACAGCCTAAGATTTGTTAAGTGATGCTGGAACATCTCACTACTTTTACTGACAGTCTGCTGACATTCTGCTCCAGACCTTTGCGGTTCTTTTCCACGGGGGGATCAGTTGAGTCTCATTCACTGCATGGGGGGGAGACTCTCTTTCAGTTCAAAGAATTCAAATACGACATATAGGAACCTGTGGGCGAAAGAAAACATGGAAATTTGACTTTCTACGAACCAGGAGCAGTTAGATGTGTGTTTTATTCTACTGCTGAAAAGCAAAAATGTCAATCGGGCTCCTCGGGCCTCCCGGATGAAACGGGCGACACTTGAGTGTTACGGAGATTCCTATTATAGGAGACCGAAAAGAAGAGCGGCGAGGATTTGGCATAAAGATGGGTTCTTCTTCTTCTTCTGTCGTGTATTTTTACGCATGCAGCTCCGCTGAGGCGAGCCAGGCCAACGTGTCATCGTTATATTATATTCATGGCCATTCACTAGCCACATTATCTCCTTCTCCAGTTAGTACCTCCAGTGGCTCCTCGCGTTGACCACCAGTGCTGTTTGATCCCTTTCCTGATCCCTCAGAGCTACCGTCTACCTCGCTGCTCTTTCGATTGCAAAAAATATAAATATATGTGCAAAGCAATAGTACAAATTAAGGAGAGTGGGTTTATTCCTAGCATGAGGCTAGCTAGCTAGCTAACCATCTAAACTAGCCAACTTTAGCTAGTATGCTGGTTAACACTAGCTAAACTGGCATCTAATTAATTAAACATCAGTAGCTAACCTGATCACAAACAGTATAACTTGCCTCACATGGTTTGCCTCGAAGAACTTCTTGCTGGCTGGTTTCTGTACGTTGAGTCGGATGAAGACAGGAAGCATACGGTTAAACATTTTGTTGAAAATGAGCATTCTGCAGGAGCGGAGGATATGAATGAAGCGCCCTCCTCATATGCAATACTGATGCAAGACCAGCCTACATTTACCCTTTAATGTCCTGATGTAACAGAAATCTTGGAGCGCCATTAAATATGTTTTATTTTTGAGTCTAGACAGCCCTAAAATAGCCTATTAAAAACAACAATGCTGCTGGTTCTTCTGTTTTATGTGCTTCTATTCAGTACCAGGACCGGAAAAGCTTTTATTTTTGAATGGTTTGGCGGAAGTGGACAAGTGTGTGAAGTGTTTTAGTTCTATGAGTAAAGAGTCCGATCACGTCCACCCGTGTTGAAATGAAGGAGTCTTCGTTTTAATAGTTTTTTCTACAACTTCAAGGGTGTAGATGTGCTTCTGAAACCCTCCATTACACACACGCCAAGAATTGAAGTTCTACAGTTACTCAGTTCCAAAATGTATACCGATTCTCTGACTCATCAACTCATTGATGGGCGAAATAGTCGCTGTGGTTATAATGTTATGGCGGATCAGTCCAGTTCACAGACATTCTGACTACAAGACTCTATCTTGTAATGACAAAAGCCATTTGTCTGACAGTCCGTGAAGGCAGCAGGAGTCACGTGCTGTTTTGCCTCAGAGTGCAAACATGGCGGGCGATGGGGAGTCGCTGGTGTCCTGGCTCAGTAAGTTGGGTTGTTTTAACTCGTTTCTTTCGTCTTTTATTCGTGGAAGAACTATTCTCGTATGTTCCGAATAACAGCGGATATCCACAAGTGTTCGTTAGACTCACGTGACGTAGCTGACAGTGAAAATAGCCGATACCGGGCTGTTTTGGTCCGTGTTGTCATGAAAGTGTCTGCAGACAGCTGCTTGGAACTCCTGGCTGCTGCAGCCCATCGGAACCCTCCGACGTTCGGTTCTGGTGACCAGATCTGGGCGCATTGTTGGCGTGTTGAAGGGTTTCCTCAATTGTTCATTTCGGTGTGCTAGTCAGCACCTTTTATTATTAAACCTGTTTAAAGGTTTTGAGTTAAGAAACCGTTGGAAACACCTGGAGGCGTGAACTTATTCAAAGTACTTTTCACAGAAAGAAAAAAGCAGTATAAAAAAGAGCCTGGTTCTGTTTTATTGACATTTCTAAGACTAAAAAGCTGTCAAGGTTACATTTAGAAAGATATATGTTCTGTTTTTTTTTATTTATTTCGTCTGCAAGTCTGACTTGAATCAGTAATAAAGATGTTTGTAATAATATATGTTCTATTATTATCCTTGCCTTCTTTGTCACATTCACAAATGTACATTTTGTACCGATATTCTTTGTGACATCTAAAAATACAAAACAGGTTCATTTCCTACTAACTGTGGATAAATAATTGTATGATTACCTGATCATCCCCCCCATCATATCCCCTTAATTCCTATTATTCTCCTCAAAAGTTGTTTTTTATTGCAGTATTGAATGTTTAAAGCCCAGCACAAGAATCATGTCACGTGACAGTTTTAGGTTGTCTCTGTTTGACGGATCACATTCCTCTTTTGTTTTTTTGTTTGTCGTTTTTTGTTTTTTTGTCAGATAAAGGAACCAACCCTTCAAACTTAAAGGAGGACTGGGAGAGTATAATGGGATTCTGTGACCAGATCAATAAGGAGCGGGAAGGGTATGGTCACATCGATTCCATGAACCCGGCCGCCTCTGTAATGTCGATTCACATGCGTCTAACGCTGCTCATGTGTTTTCCCTCATGTGCTGAACAAACAGGGCTTATTATGAAGCCTGACGTTGAATTTGTGTTTAATTGTCTTCTTTCGCTTTATAATTGACAGCCCACAAATGTCTGTGAAACTGCTGAGTCACAAGATTCAGTCTCCTCAAGAATGGGAGGCCGTACAAGCGTTAACGGTCTGTAATGTTGTTTTTTTTGTCAGTTAAATTTTCAGCTTTGATTTCCCTGAGTATATATATGTATTATAATGAGTCCCAATTAGACACAATTCTTTTCTTTTCTTCCCATTTGAAGGTTCTGGAGACTTGTATGAAGAACTGTGGGCAAAGGTTTCACAGTGAAGTTGGGAAATATAAGTTTTTAAATGAATTAGTGAAGGTGATTTCACCCAAAGTAAGTAACATAAAAGTTCAACCCTCCGTCTTACAGAGATGTGTTTACTTGATGTTATGTTTGATGTCGTTATAAGCTGTGTATGTGTTATTTTTTTTAGTATTTGGGTGACAAAGTTTCAGAGAAGGTGAAGACAAAAATTATTGCGATGCTGTACAGCTGGACCGTGTCTTTACCAAATGAAGGAAAGATCTGTGAAGCATACGAGATGCTGAAGGCACAAGGTGAAAAGACAAAACGCTTAGAAAATAATTGAAACGTACTAATAAGAAATAACACAAGAAAAGCTATAAATGTATGGAACTGCTTTTAAGCCCCTCAATAGGGGGAGAAATAATCACGAAAGGGACAAAGATGGTGTTTCCTCAGATATATTTTTTATTTTTAAACTTTATTGTAGAAATGACATACACCACAAAACGCAACTTTACAGAAACAGGTATAAGGACAACACAAAATAAAATAAACAGTATATAAACTAGACAATTATGTAGAAAATAAAGTGAACCAAGCAAAATAATAAATAATATTCAATAAAGTAAAAATAATTACGCAAATGAAATAAAAGTGCAGGTTGAGGTCATATTTTAGCATTATATAAAGCCTATAAGCGCGTTTCAGATTGCTACAACTTAAGTTGAACGAAGGAAATACTGCTACCCCTCTTAGGTATGTGGGTGGAGGTAAAAGCAATCGATCTCAGATTAGTGGATTCAACCACATGATCTCAGGCAGGCAGATTCAGACCAATTAATAGATCTCAGAAAAACGTCTTATCGCCTTTTTAAAAAAAAAAGTTTAAAAAAAATTTGAGTCAGATATTTTTAAACTCATCACAGATTATGAAGTAAATACCTACCATGAATAATAATGGAAACAAGTTAAAAATATCTTATTTTCTTAACACTTTGATATCTTTCACAGCTGTTTCTTTGAGATCATTTTGAGTCACTATTTCTTATTGAGGATTTGACTGAACCCCTTTATAATATGACCCAGTAGCGGCAGGTATATGCTAAAGAGTAAGGGGCCAAGGATGGAGTCCTGGGGGACACCCCAGGATCAATAAAGTATGATTTCTTATTTTTTTTGGCAATTTAAGCATATGAGGATTTACTATATAGAAGTGTGAAACTTGATCCAACAACAAAAAAAAGTCTGAAACGCAAGCTTTTAATCATGAAATATTTGTCTAATTATTGATTTTTTTTTTGTTTTAAAGTTTTAAAACATGCTCCATCAAAAATGTTTCATTATATGGTAGCGTCTAAGATGTTAAATTAATCTATTTACCAAAGAAAGACACTGTAGAAACAAAATCATTTTTCTATAAGTTTGTTTTCGTGGTAAGGGCATTAAAGGGTTAATAACTTGTCACCATAGTATCTAAAAAGAACGTCTTGTTATTGGTTCTGATTGTGTTTGTGTATCAAGGGGAGGGTTGTTGATTATGGGGTCCTCAATTTCTATAAGATCTATGTGAATGTGAGCCGAGTTTGTGTCCGGTAGATTTCTTTACCCTGAAGTCCTGAAACTGCGGCTTGTTGTTATTTTTGTTTTTCCAGGTATTGTGTCAGTTGACCCAAAAATCCCTCTGGATTCCACTTTGATGTCATCTCCTTCTCCACGGCCAAAGAATCCTGTGTTTGATGATGAAAAAAAGGGCAAGGTAAAAATAGTTATTTCTCATTGTGTCCCAAACTCTCCAAAAATAACAAACTCCAAAGTTCCTCTCTGTTGTTGTATTTCCTGTGTGTTAGTTATTATTCTATGGACATGTTGTAGATCGTAACCAACTCTGAAGACAACATATCACTTCTGTCTTTCCCTGTAATGATTTGTGTGTGTTCAGTTTGGGTTTTTGTTTCAGTGTAGGGGTCATGTGGGGGTCATTCTTTTCACAGGCTTCCGTAGGTTTGTTTGTTTCTGTTTGTCTGGCTCTCAGCTGGAATATATAAAAAACACTTCATGTTTGTTTGTTTTCTTAAACTTGTCTGAAAGCTTGGTGCTCATGGCAGAAAAGAACACATTCCTTTTCGAGGTGTATCAAGGGGTGGATTCTGGCGTTTTTTTCCTCTCAATTTCTTCGGCGTGGCAGGATAGGTTGTTTTTTTTCACCACCACTTTAGTGAAACTTGGTTGAAGGTTCGGACACCCAGTGAGGAAGAAGTTTCAGATTCAGTGAGTGTGTGTGTGTGTGTGGAGTGTGTGTTCCGCCGAGCAAACTTGTATTTACCTTTGCTTCTTGAATGTCTTCCTGGACATTTAGTAAAAGTCAGACCCTGCTAATGAGTTTTAAAGCTATAATTTTTCTCACTTTTGGGTCGACCTCTTAGTTCCTGGCTGAGAAACTGATACCGCTGTCATATCTTAACATTGCAGGGGAAGCTAAAGGCAGGAGTTGACTCGCATTAGGCTAGGAAATTACTCTATAACTCCGTCCAGGCAGGACAGAGTGGGACTTGGGCGATGAAGCCTGTCCGTCTTCCTGTTACGGCTATCAGCTACTGGTATGGTGAGCTTTCCCACTAGTAGTTCAATAGTTTCCATTCATCTAGAGGGTCATTTTAGGTGTGTATTTTAACGATCTCCTCCTAGAGTTTTCACCCGATCGACTTGAGATTTGGTTATTTGACATGTTAAGACCTAAGGATTAAAGTTAGCACAGAAAATTGAGCATTGGTTTAATGGTCTGGACAGTAGAGGATGGCGAATATCGATGTCTCACCAAAAACGCTTCTAAATGTCATAACAGAGTCGTTTATGGTCCGATCTATCCCTAACTCTACTAAAGAATTCTGAGTTAAAAAATTCAGATGTTTTGATAGCGCCCCCCAGTGGCAAAAGGAAATTAGGTCCGACCTCAAACCGTGCTTATATTATAGGTCCCAGCAATAGAAATGGCCAAATTGCTCCCCAGAATCACCAACAATAACTTGCTAACAGGCTACTTGATAAACATCTAGTAGCCTGTTAGCACCATAGACTTCAAATTTGGTGAAAAAGACAAAAGAAGTTGTAGATGCTCGGTTGTGAAGAATGTGAATTCTGGTCCAATGGTGTGGCTCTGGCAGTGCAGCGAATTCCGGAAGGACAGGAAGTTGATATTGAGAGGTAAAGCATGAACGGAAATTAACGAAAGTTGCTAAAAATGTTGAAGATCACAAGTTGAGCGATTGTATATAGATTTGAGGAGGGGGCATGGCTAAACACCTCTACAGCGCCACCTACAATCATTTTAATAAGCAGCCCCTACTTTTTGTTTCTCATAGAATTATGAAACCGGGTACACATATGTATCTTAACATGATCTACAAAGAAGCCTCTTGGAGTCGTGACCTCGACGCAACCGAATGTCTGCCATTTTGAAATTTGCAACATTTTTGTTGCAATTTTTCAGTGAAATATTTGAACTAACTCGTCCTCGGGATTTTGGCAAGTGGCAATTGGCAATTGCCACTTACCATGCAAGTGGCAATTGCGGTTATTTGTTCCTTTGATTCCTTTGATGTTCCTATAGGAGTGGAGCCGGGGGCTCATTTAGGCTGAACAGAGACACTGAAGTGGATGGCGAAAGAGACGTCGCAGATGGGTTTACCATCTGCGACTGAAGGTAAACCCAGTCGCAGATGTTCCTATAGGAGTGGAGCCGGGGGCTCATTTAGGCTGAACAGAGACACTGAAGTGGATGGCGAAAGAGACGTGCGGCTACACAGTATTTGAAAGATACTCAGAGTTTGTTTGAGTTGTCGGTAGATGTAGAGGCTGGCAATAACTCAGACATTAATGAAGGAGTCTGCTGAATTTTTCCTAAACTTTGGGTACTGTTCTGCCTTGGCGGAGGTTTGCGCCCTCAGATTGCTTTTTCTAGTTTTATTACGTGTTCACTGTAGACTCTAAGGTTGCTGAATTTTCCTTACAAAGGAGCCCAGCGTTTTTTCTTAAAAGCTGTCAAAGTATTAAGCTTTGACAGCTTAATACTTTCGGTGACTTCTACAGGCAGGACTTTTTCACTTACTGCTGTAGACTGAAATATCTGTAAGGATCAAAAGAGGAGTAAAAGCACTCTGCAATTCTTTTGGCCCCTTTTTTTGTTCAGGTTTCCCACCGAGTGCCACAAATTTTTTGTTGATCTTTGAGTGAAGGTTGTTTTTCCGGTGTCTCTAATGGCTTTGCTGCTTGCGTCTGGGTAACCTTTAAGAAATAAATTTGAGTGCTTTTACTCCCCCCCCATGGTTCGCTCATCTTTCTCCAGAAATTAGCAGAGCTGCTGAAGAGCAAAAAGCCCGTTGATCTGCAAGAGGCCAATCGGATCATCAAGAACATGGTCAAAGAGGTGAGACATCCAAATGAAGTGTCTTCATTGCTAAGTCTTTTTTTCTTATTCATGCTGTCTTCTGGGGGTAATAAGTGGAAAACTACTGACTACTTAGTGATAATCTGAAAAGCTTTGTGTTGTCGCTGACTTGCACATATAAAAATGGACCAAACATGTCCACGTCCTCCCATTATATAAAAGTTATACTTATTATACTCATGTCAGATATGAATAAAAGGGTATGTCAAGGTATCCCAGATAGAAGCGCTCACATCCGGCGCTGGTGAAGTCTGCACAGCGGCGACTGAACGGGGCAGTTGCTCCATCAAGTTCCCGCCCGGATTCATTTGCGAGCAGAGCTCAGTTTTCTGTCATGACAACGTACGTACTTTTGTCACCGGTGGGGTCACGAGGGACGATCACCAGTTCCCAGACAACCGATGATCGGAAGGTTTTCAAATGTGTCCGAAATTTTGGTGAGAAATAGCTATTTTCTGTGAGAAATAGCTGCTGAGCGACTGTGTTGACATGGCAAAGCGACACTTCGTGTGGATAATAAATAATAAGTAGTCTTGAAGTAGAAAGTTTGTGGCTGGTAGAAACTGAACAGCGAGATGAATAAGCAAGGTTCACAGCTGTCAGAGCGGTGCTAGCCATCAAGCTAACACTCTATGCGGTCAAACGTTGCTCGCCTACCTTAAAATCTCTCTGCATAATAGTCCGACTTTCTTTAAGGTTTTGGCACAGAGGATGGCAAAAATTATCAAGGCAACTCCTTTCTGTCTTGTTAGCATGTCGCTAAGAAAAAAACTTTTTTCTCTGCTTCGGAGCTTTCAATCGAAACTTTATTGACAATTTCCAATCGCGAAAAAAGAGGTGCGGTAGCTGGACGGGTCGTACGAAGTGAGCTCAGGAATCGGGAGCTTCCGTAAACGTTTGATTCGTAGAGGGGTGAGTTGAAGTCAGAACAGGATGGATTTTAAGATACTATATAAGATAAGATACCCATAAAGAAAAGTCTTAAAACCAAGGGTGACCACTCATTTACTGCCCCCAGCCCCCTAAACTGTGGAACAACCTCCCTGCTCCCCTGTACTACGTTTAATGTGGCTGGCATTGCTTGATTTATGATTTTTCTTCATCTTTCTTTCTCTTTTCTTCTTCTTTCCTTCTTTTTCCCCATTTTTGAAAGGTACTGTCTAAGTAAAGCCAAGTTGTTGTTTTTTTATTATCGCTGTCGTTATGTGAGCTGTTTATGTTTTGAGGTCATGATTTTGATTTTAATAGTCTTTTTTTAACAACCTGTATAGCGACTTCGATATTAATGAAAAGCACCCTATAAATAAAATGTATTATTATTATTGTTGATTGATGGATTTGATGGATTGCTATTACTGCGGGAGATCACCTCTCCTCTCTGTCAGGTTGTTCACTTTTAAAGAACGCTATTTGTTTGTACACAAATGTTTTTTTTCTCAGGACGAAGCAATAACACAGAAGGCGGCGAAGCAAAAAAGCACAATGGAGCAGGTCAACAATAGTGTCAAACTCCTAAATGAGATGCTCGCTCACTACGGCGCCGAGGATTCCACAGACGGAGACAAGGAGCTCATAAAGGTTTGTTCACCATCAGTTGAAAACATTCAAACTCTATTACAATATTGGAAGCTGCAGATTCAGTCCGCCTGCAGGTGAGTTTTTCATTTTGGATTCATTTTCAGTCATTTTGTGTAATTAGCTGCTGCAATTTTCTACGAGGAAACAACCTTATTTTAAAGCGTTCGTTCTTCGTTTCGTATCAGCCGTTTCAAAACAAATAAAATCTCCTTGGTAAGTAAATGCATTGAATGAAGAGCTTAAAGTGGATCCGTTATTAAAAAATGGATTGAAAGACTCTTAACTGTTCTGAAATATCACTGCCTCCAGTGATAGTATATATGAGAAGCAGCAGGTGAAACTACAGATTCTGAAGGTTATTATTTAAAATTTCATTCTCCAGGAGCTTTATGGTGACTGTGACAAGCTCAGACAATCGGTGTCTCAGATTGCTACGCAGACGGAGGATAATGACAGCAGCTTGGGTGAGAAATCCTTTCATCATTCCCCTGAATCCGAGGGATTTGCTAATTACACGTTGAAAAGATTGATTGGAGATTTAGAAGGGCTTTGTACTCATTTGAGAGCAGCATCCAGTCCAGACCAGAAGAAATAAGCAGACAGTGGGGGGGGTTGTTACTGTTTTTTTGACTTTTTTCTTGTTGTTGACTTAGTCATTTCTAATATTTTCTAAATACCACCCAAGTCTAAGCTTTTAAAATGCACATATCAGGAGACATCCTGCAGGCCAGTGACGACCTCTCCCATGTGATTCATTCCTATAAGAAGATTGTGGAAGGACACGACATGAATGGAGAGTCAGGAGGAGGAGGGCAAAGACAAACCTCAATCCGACAAGGTATACCCTCTCGCTGGTGCAGCAGATATCTCTGCGTCTGTGTGGTGCGATTACATCATAATGGTAGTTTCCCCCGATACTTTGTTGAAATATTTCTTCAACATTCCGATTTTTTTACTGACGCTCAGTCCATAGCATGTCTTTTTATTTATTTTTTCCTTTGCAAATTATATACTTTAATAATAATAATAATAATACATTTAATTTATAATGCACTTTACATTTAGTACGGAAGGGCTTTGCTGTCCTTTCAAAAAATGGGAAGAAACGTTATAATGTGATCATTTTTACTTTTTCACTTGAAAACATTCTCACATAAAATGTGAAATTTATCACGTTATTTTGCGAAAATGATCATGTAAAAACGTGAAAATAATCCCTTCACAAGCTGATACTGATTTTTTTTCTTTTTTTGCTGTCATGCCAATAAATAAAAACCTAGCGTTTCCTTTTCAAATGAAAATTTTCACGAAATTTTACATGAAAACATGATAGTTAATTAATCACGTGGAAAATGAGCACGCAAAAATGTGGAAATTGTGTAATAACGTGAAAAATTCTATGGAATAACATGCAAACTTTAACCATGCACTCACATTTCTGAGTCAGTGAAATGAAGAAGCTTCTTCTATTTAAGTGTTTGAGATCTAACTGTAAAAGTAAGTCTTACTACATCCAATATATGACATGAATATTATTGTTAGAAGCTTTTCCTGCATGTTTGGTGGGTTGGATTGTTTCCACGGTCTTGACACTTGCTTCGAAGATATTATGCACGGTATGTTATCAAAAAAAAGAAAAAGTGCGGGCTCCCATTAAGGCACCAGTACTGGACCGGGTACCACATGTGGGGTCCACAGTAGCAGCTCATTTCAGAGAAGTGTGGCATGAAACATCTGAGTAATATGTAAAGAAAATGTTTCAAAAAAATCAATAAAAAAGGGCTTCAAAATGTCGCTCATTGTCCAAAAACTCAACAAATCATTTACTAGTTTATTGTTTTTTCCTAAAATTAGATCAAATATTTTTTGCGGTTGAAAAACCCTTTCAGTTGTTCACTCACCAGGGACTCCAGAACCTTTGCCAGAACAGTTGAGAGTTTGAAATGGGCAGATTTCCATTTTTTACTGGAGGAATTCTGCCGGAAAGGAAGAGATTAAAAAGATAAGTCAGAGGTGGTGCGATAAAAATGACTGCAAGGTTTCAAGAAAAGAAAATAGGGCTCTAATAGATCAGAACCTGCAGATGTTTTCGGAATCCAAAACCTTAATCGCTTTGTCCACCTCCGAAACCGTCAGAGGATTCAAATGAAGGGGTCGTGTTAACGTCACCTGACTCTCCAGACAAACAGGAGGGGAACTGTTACCTGGAACACCGAGGGAAATAAAACATGGAGCCCTCAAAGCAACAAAATGTCCATTAAAAGGATCAAGCATCGCCGCTCGGTCAGCGATTACTGCTGAGTCGTTGACGGTACAGACAGACAGAACACCAGAAGCAGCAGAACTTCTATGTGGGACGTTGGATTAAATGTGATCAAAAAGCGATGCTTTTTTTTCCCGGGATATTTCAGATTGGGTCTGGTGGGACTATAAACAATCTGAAAAAACTATGAGGTGATTCTGGTTGTAACCAGTTCCAGTGAGAATCTCCCAGGATGAGCAAATCTATAGAATCAAGTCCAGTGCTGCATCAAAGATGGGAGAGCAGCACTTTTCCGTGAAACCGGGATCAGGTGAAAGCATGGCGCTAACAGCACTTTGCTAAATTATATGTATTTGGAGTGAATGGGAGGGGGTAAGAAAAAAACGGGCTCTGATGGCTTTTTGTTTTTTCGATTAGGTAACACAATAGTTTCTTATAAGGACTGGTACGAAAGTCGAATTTTCCTGGATAATAGTTGATCATCTTCTGCAAATCGGTAACGGTTATGATTCGATTTCCGACTACCTGCTTTTATTTTCCATCTGACAGGCGGTCTCAGCACAAACCGGTCCGAGCCTCTGATTGACCTGGGGGTTCAGGACAACCAGGATATTTCTCAATCACAAAAGGAACCTCCTCAGTCTCCAAGCACCAGCGCACCCTACTCAGCTCTATCGCTGCTGGACGGCGAGCTGCTGTCTTTAGGTAACGTACTTACTAAGAAATCGAGGTATGGGGATGGATCTGAGATGGTACGGATGCTTTGTTGCTCCAGCGGTATTCGAGTAGGGTACCACTCAACATTGGTGTATTTTTGTACTTTTTGTTTTAAACCTTTAAAAAAATCTTTTTAAAAAAGTGTTGTTTACATGAAAATATGATGTGATTTGTCTTCAGGTCTCCATGAGGCATTTTCTTCTCCAACTCAATCACCACATTTAAACCAGAGCGATCACACGCCCTCCTTACAGGTATTTACATAAACTGCACTGCTTTATACTAATGTCTAGTTTTGCCTCATTGGTAATAGCAGTTTTTTTTTTAATCTCCATTTTTGCCAGGATTCCAGTCAGGATTTGGCTTTTCTCAACACCACTTTGCCCTCGGCTCCTATGTACCCCGCGTATTCGCCTTTTCCAGATGCCCTCTGTCTGGGTCCGGTAGCGACTGTCTCTGCCCAGAACTTCTCCGGAACCGTGTTTTCCACACCTCCTGTCTCTACAGAATCTGGCCCGACAGCATCAGCTCTTTTCTCCCAGCCTCGTACTCCAGCACAGACCGCCTCGCTGCCAGCAGCTCCGCCTCTGCCCTTCAGCATGGCCTCACTGGCTTTCTCAGCCCCTCCTCTCCCTCAGCCACTGTTGACCTCGTCACCCGGAGGTCCCCCCGCCCCCTCTTTTTCTCTCATTCACAATCTGCAAGACCTCACCATCCTGGATCTCAACATTCCAAACAGGTGAGCCATACATTAGTCATGAAATGAAACTGGGGAGGGAATGTTGTCCGTGGATGTTTTGGTATTTGGTTTTTCCCTTTTTAAAAAAAACTAAAAACGGACAGTAATTCAATTTGAGCCAGAACATTTCAACCAGTCATTGGGTCGTTTAAATTCACAATGAAGCCTGAAACCACCGTTTCCCTGTCTAAACAGTAAAATATAACATTCATACTGCTGGACCGATCCAAACAACCCATTTACGGCGGTCCATGTCATCATACAGCAGAATGAGAAATATACATCTGAGCTTCACTCCACCTCAGAGCTTTATAACCCTAAACTACCTAAACCAGTAGTACTGGTGTCTCATCGGTTTTAGGATGGATCATGTAGTAAACCAGTAGTACTGGTGTCTCATCGGTTTTAGGATGGATCATGTAGTAAACCAGTAGAACTGGTGTCTCATTGGTTCTAGTATGGATCATGTAGTAAACCAGTAGTACTGGTGTCTCATCGGTTCTAGTATGGATCATGTAGTAAACCAGTACAACTGGTGTCTCATCAGTTTTAGGATGGATCATGTAGTAAACCAGTAGAACTGGTGTCTCATCGGTTCTAGTATGGATCATGTAGTAAACCAGTAGAACTGGTGTCTCATTGGTTCTAGTATGGATCATGTAGTAAACCAGTAGTACTGGTGTCTCATCGGTTCTAGTATGGATC
>VRLP01008548.1:0-16309 GCA_009660295.1 Lophius piscatorius
ATCAGATCCCACAGTGACTCAACCTAACTGTTTCTATGATGTCATCAGTCTGTTCTAGGATCAGATCCCACAGTGACTCAATGATGAAGATAAATACAGTTAACTAGTTTTTCTGAGTTCAGGAATAAAACCGGACAGAGTCGAATCTTTGGAACTAAATTTAGACACGTTGATGTTACAGTTGGGAATTTTGAAGGGAGAAAAAAGCCCCTCTAGTGATTAAAACATGAACTTTGACCCTATTGGATTTTTTAAAATGTGTTTTGGGAGATCGGATCACAAGAGCCCAGCGAGACTACCTAACAACCCGGAGATGTTTCACGAGCTAATATGCATGTACGGACTTTTCCAACCATTGAGACTGACTTTTTGGATTTAGCGATAAGTCTCGCAGTCCATTCGTGACCCGATCGCCCAGAAGGCATTTTAAAACCAGGCCTGAACCGGGTCTCATACAGTAAAATCTCATTCAAATGCACCGAATCCGACCGACTTTTCCCTAAATCAATCCACTTCTTCCTCACACTAAGGTCTATTGGGGTATCAAATTTGAAAATGATCCATGAAATAGTTCTGGGGTTCTGGGGCGGACACGGAGGTTCTGCGGCAGCGTAGACGGTGATGATCCCATGATCCCCCGACTCTTTCAGGGATATAATTAGTTCTTTGTTTCAGCTTTGATTGTGTCTCAGGATATGGAAACTGTGTGAGGGGGTGTGAGGCGTCACACACACACACACACACACACACACACACACGCTGGCCTTGTGTGATTGGTGTATGCATCTGTGGGCCGGCCTCGTGTTGCGTTCAGGGTCAGCGCTGCAGATCTGGGAGCTTCCTCTCTGAGCTGAGGATGAGGAGGAGGTTCGTTGTTCTCTGAGCGCCGCTGTCTCTGGTGGGTTTTTGCGGGGACCATCAACCAGCTGCTTCATCGGATTCCACACGTACTTTTTGTTTTCTGAGCGGATTTTGAGAAAATGTCGTTGAGTTTAAAGGGTAAGAACGTCGTTTTCTGCTTCGACCTGGAGGTCAAACATGAAATGAGATTATTGGTCTTGTTGAATTTGTCATTAAATATATTTAAAGGTGTGTTAACTCAGCTGATAAAGCCGCCCGTTAGAGATCTTGTTGGACGGGAGCGTCATTGAACGCAGCACCTGAACTTTAAAAACCCTCCATAATGGAGTTTATTACTTAACAAAGCTCGACTCTGCTCAGCGATGGTTTGTAGGAGGATGAGGTCACATGACAACAGGGACTTCTAGAGCTTAGGGCTTTTTGTTTCGGCTTCTTCAAGGTCGACGTGGATATTTTTAGACTCTCCAGCTCCATGCAGTTCAAACTCTGGCCACGTTCATGTCAGACAATTCAAATGTAATCCTGTCACCATCACAAAGAAGATCTTTGAAGATCTTTCAGAACAACATGTCCGATCTCAAATCCAGTCTAATGCGTGTTTGCAGACCTGATCAGCGGAGCGATGACAGAGTTCCAGGAGAAGCTCCGTCATCAGCACGAGGAGTCGATGCACCGCGAGCTGGAGCTGCTGATCGCCACGGCCAACCGGACCGAGGCGGAGGTGAGAAGATCAAACGTTGTCCTCACAAAGTCTCCGTGTAAACAGATCCCAGCTACAGCCAACCTGGTGATATTAGCTTGACTCCGCTTTGAGCAGCATCAGAGCATTTCTTCAGTGAAGCGATCGTGACCCTACGGGCGCCGCACAAGCACTCGGGTCAAAGGTCAATGGGACTGTTAGAGTCCTGGCACAAATATTTGTTGAGTGTTGCATTCAGAGTCCATCAGGTCCTTCTATGTCAGGGACAAAGACTCCAAACGCCTGCTGCTACCTGAGGTGAAGGACCCAGAGGACACACATAAACACACACACATGCACACACACACACACTCACACATAACACACACACACTCACACATAAACACACACACATGCACACACTCACACACTCACACATAACACACACACATGCACACGCACACACACACATGCACACGCTCACGCATAAACACACACACATTAACACATAATCACACGCAGATAAACACACATACTCATAAACATGCACACCTACACACACACAGATAAACACACACAGATAAAAACATGCACACACTCACACATGACACACACACATAAACACGTAATCACACACACCTGATCACACATGGATAAACACACATACTCATAAACATGCACACCTACATACACATAAACACACTCACATAAACACACAGAAATAAACACACACATAATCACACACACCTAAACACACACAGATGAACAAACATACTCACGCACAAACATTTTAAAGTTAAAGGTCCTTGTTTGATGAATACATGGATTAATGTTTCATTCATTCATCAGCTGCCATCTTTTAAAGTTAAAGGAGTCTGATGGAGACGTTTGTTAGACGCTGATGAATCACAGAACCCTGTTTTAGAATGTTACACCGCACCAACACACACCGCCGTTTGATAGATGGATGGATGGATGGATAGATAGAAGATGGATGGATGGATGGATGATGGATAGATGATGGATGGATGGATGATGGATAGAAGATGGATGGATTGATGATGGATAGATGATGGATGGATGGATGATGGATAGAAGATGGATGGATGGATAGATGATGGATGATGGATAGATAGAAGATGGATGGATGGATTGATGGATGGATAGAAGATGGATGGATTGATGGATGGATGGATGATGGATAGATGATGGATGGATGATGGATAGAAGATGGATGGATTGATGGATGGATAGATGATGGATAGATGGATGGATGATGGATAGATGGATGGATGATGGATAGATGATGGATAGATAGATGGATGGATGATGGATGGATGATGGATAGAAGATGGATGGATTGATGGATGGATAGATGATGGATAGATGGATGGATGATGGATAGATGATGGATAGATGATGGATAGATGATGGGTAGATGGATGGATAGATGATGGATGGATGATGGATAGATAGATGGATGGATGATGGATGGATGATGGATCCATCTATCCATCTTCCTTTATCCTTTATTCCTCCTGGAGTAGAATATCCCTTCAGACATTTCCCATCATGTGATGTTTGATTCTTCTGTTTCAGATCTGCAGGAAGGACTTCCATGGCTTCAAGAAGCTCTTCCACACATTCCTGCAGGTCAAAGGTCCTGCAGTCGAGTGGGCAAAGATCAACCGGCCGCCGAAGGGCTCTGTAAGCACCGTACACCACCACCACCACCCTACACCACCACTACCTGCACAATTTGGTCAAAAAAGATTAGCTTGACAGCTAATCTAAGCTAACAGCAGGAGGAACTGTTTGCTACAACATGCTAACAAGATGGGAACAAATTGCACATCTTCTCTCGTAGGTGGCTAGGACACGTACAGTACATGGACTTCGTTAGGACTCCTATCTGGTCTCGTCGGTGGCTAGGAGTCGTATATTATTATTATAGTTAGCTTGATAGCTAGCAGCACTCTGACGCGTAAGAACCTTTCTTTCTCTCTCGGCTGTTCAGTTGCTAGCGGCCACAAACAGCACTTCCTACTTTATGACGACTTGTTATATATCCTCCACGTGACACGTTGTGTCGCCACGGCCACCCAGACGCTCTGGAGTCACTTTGCGCAGGAACGGCGAGGAAAAACACGCCCTGATTTCGGGGAATCAGGTGTGGTTCTGTTTCAACTGTGAGACGCCTGACAGTAGCCGACTAAAGTTTCAGACATGTAAGACATTCGTGGAACAACCGACAGTCGTCCAGGAGGAAGCAACGCCTGATGAATTCAACTCGGCTGTTTCAAGGCTCTAGTATCGGGACTCAAATGGTACGACGTCTGACAAAAGTCTCTGTTACTGTCTCATCAGGACTCGGGGTAGAGACACCAGAACTGGATTTAGCTGGATCTCCTTCTGTTGGGTCCTGCCCGGTTTGTTAGCTTGTTAGCTAACGCGGATGATCACATGATCCTCCCATTCTTGTCATCAGAGTCACCGGACTGTACGTTCCTCTGGAGCTGGTGCTGAAGAACCGGACTTTTGGTTTCACAGTCCAGTCCAACTTCACTGGATGGAATCATGTGAGGACTACTGGACTATTATGGTCTGTAGACCAGCTCTAGTCTCCTGTCCTCGGATCCGCTTCTAAGGTGAAGCATAACGCTGTCCACGCTACAGGTTTACGGCACCGAAGGATCAAAGCAGCCCTTCATCGTCATCGATCCTCCACCACGCTTCACTGTGGGTAGGGTGATCTTCTGAACATCCGCCTCATTCTTCCCCTTTTAGACAAGTAACTGATCCAGAGACCACAAAACTTCCTGTTTTGTTTTATCAAAACAGGAAGAATGTCTGGATGGTTCTGAGGACTTTGGGTCAGCGGTTGTGAACAACTTGGACATTAAGTTAGTCCCTAGCAGAAAGATCTTTGAGATCAAGTCGGTCTATGATGGTTGACTCAGAGTTTAAAGACCATCTGATTGTGGCAGTCCGCTCCGGTTAGTCCGGTACCGGTTATAACCTGCCAGCCACCTGTCGGAGGTCCGTTAGCCTCTTCCCGGCAATAATCCCCCCTCCTCCCCCTTTACCGTCAGAACCAGCAGCTCTTGGCACAAAACTAAATTTAGTGTCATCATATTTATCATAATTCATTCATTTAGTCTTTAGTTTTCCTGGTTTTCCATCTTTCCTGACGGACTGATGTGGTCCCTCAGGTTTTATTTTTACGTTGTACAACGTTGTTTTTGTAGAAAGTGAAGCACCTCTGAACGAATGAACGACTAAATAAGGAACCAGCTGTAAACATTATATAAGATGGAGGTCCAGTCATTTCACCGCAAGGTACAGAAAGGAGACGTGACCCGGTCACGAGTCTCTGAAACCGGACCTGAGGAGAGAGAACATTCAGACTAAAGACATGTGTTCAACACACACACACACACACACACACACACACACACACACACACACACACACACACACACACACACACACACACACACACACACACACACACACACACACACACACCAGTGCTCCATAAATACCGGTGCACACTGAAGGTCAGGGCTCAGAATAGTCTGACTGACCGCCGCAGCATTTGGACGTCTGTCTTCAGGACATTCGTCCCCCTGAGACTCTGAGACGACGACTGTCTGACAAACTCAACTAGTTTCTGTCTCCTACACAAGATTAACATTCCAGCCATAACCAAAATATATAATCCACTTCTAGAAAACTCCAGGTTTACTAATCCAGGGCCCGTTCATGGGTTCTGTGCTCAGCGGTTCCGTTCATGGGTTCTGTGCTCAGTGGTTCCGTTCATGGGTTCTGTGCTCAGCTGTCGGGTCAAAGGCTACATTTTGTTTCACCGCATGATAATTTGAGTTTTCTTTGATTAGATGAGACCCAGAATTATTCATCCTGTTTTTGTGGACCAGTACCAACAGGCCCGGGGAAAATAAGGGATGTCGTAAAAAGGTAGTAAAGGTAGCTTTAGCTTTAGCTTTAGTCGCTGTGGACGTCACATGTAGGTCAGGAACCAAACGGCGCCGTCTCCGGGTTGTAGTTTGTAACCAGATGGTTGAAGACGATCGTAGAGAGTGGGAGGAGCCTGAGGAATGGAGCGCATGTGTCCCGCTGGTGATTGGTGGAAAGGTTTTTAAACATTTTGTAATAAAGTTTCTTCAGTTTTAATACAACTATTTAAAAAAAAAACAACCACCGCTACTTTATCCAGCTAACGTTCAGCTAACGCTCCTTGAACGATGCTACGTTCCTCTGGGCGACTTATCTTTGAGCCTCTGATGAAGTTCTTTGTTCGGGACGTTTCGGTGGTTCTTCCTGCTTGATTGCGATCTTTGTGTTTTCTTCTTTCACGCCGAGAGGTTTCCAGGCTGTGAGATGTTCGCAGCCATGCTAGCTCCATGCGTCGGTTGCTCCCGGCAACCAATGGATGGACCGGTCTATCGGCGCCGGAGCACCTCGTTTAACCGCGTCCGCTGTCTCCTCAGATCCAGCCCTACGAGTCGATCCGCTGCGAGGGTCTCCCTGACAACATCAGCGCCAGCCTCAACAAGCTAGCTGTGGTCAAACTGAACGGCGGTCTGGGAACCAGTATGGGCTGCACCGGCCCAAAGAGTCTGATCAGCGTCCGGAACGAGAACACCTTCCTGGACCTGACCGTCAAGCAGATCGAGGTAGGGTCACCAACCACACAGAACCGCACGTCGCCATGATCCCTTCAGGTCCATCTGAACCGTGTTCTGTGTCCATTCCAGCATCTGAACAAAACCTTCAACGCCGACGTGCCGCTGGTCCTCATGAACTCCTTCAACACGGACGAGGACACCAAGAAGATCCTGCAGAAATACAAACACCACCGAGTCAAGATCCACACCTTCAATCAGAGCAGGTAGAGCACACAGAACCGCCTGCCCGGGCCAGAAACCCAGAACCAAACACTGGTGAACGAGGAAGGCTGAGACTGACCCAACAGAACCTCTTCAAATGACGTTCCCGTCTTTACAGACGTTTGGACCTGGGTCTGCTGGTTTTGTTTTTAAGGAGAACCAACAACCTCCATCTGAAGTTCATAAAACATCTAAAAACATCTAAAAACTAGGATTCGGATGAAATCTGAGTTTATTTGATTGAATCCAGGTTCTGGTCAATGAACCGGACGATGAGTTCAGAACTGAGCGGATCCAGATTCTGTCCTGACTGAAGTCTGACAGAATCTGGAGGTCTAGTCTGTTCATAAACCGACTGCAGGACCGGTTCTGTTTGACACCAATCCTTTTCCACGCCGTCTTCATCAGTAGGACAGTTTGGACTTCAGCTGCACCGACCGGTTGCCAGACCCAAACGCTGGTTCCGCCCCTGAATGAGGCCTTCAAAGACCGCCTGATAAAAGACATTCGTACGTTTGACGTCTGAGTCGTGGCAGAAGGCGTAGCCGTCCTTTCCGTTTGCTGCAAAGACGAATGCCGGGGGATGGTCAGGGGGCGGAGCCAACCCCTGGTCACACCTTGTTACTGTTGTCTCCGGCGGTTCTGAACCCGGTTGCTCAGATCTCCTCTGCTCCTCCTGCAGGTACCCCAGGATCAACAAAGAGTCTCTGCTGCCCATCGCGAAGAACATGGGGACGAGCGGAGACAGCGGCGAGGCCTGGTACCCGCCGGGTCACGGAGACATCTACGCCAGCTTCGCCAACTCGGGCCTGCTGGACAAACTCATCGCCGAGGGGAAGGAGTACATCTTCGTGTCCAACATCGACAACCTGGGCGCCACCGTCGACATCTTCATCCTCCACCACCTGATGAGTCAGCCGGACGACAGACGCTGCGAGTTCATCATGGAGGTCACCGACAAAACCCGGGCGGACGTGAAGGTGAGAGCGGATCCGTGCGAGCCAGAACCACTCACCCGCCCCCTGCTGGTGTCGCCCTCTCAGCCTCTCCCCGCTCCTCTCCGCAGGGTGGTACCCTGATCCAGTACGAGGACCGTCTCAGGCTGCTGGAGATCGCGCAGGTCCCAAAGGCCCACGTCGACGAGTTCAAGTCCGTCACCAAGTTCAAGATCTTCAACACCAACAACCTGTGGATCTCTCTGCCCGCCATCAAGAGGCTGCAGGAGACCAACGCCATTGACATGGAGATCCTCGTCAACTCCAAGGTGACCTACGCCACATTAACACGACTCGACTTGTCTTCAATCACAACTTTATTCTCTTTAAACAAAATCCGTTTTTTGGTTCAAACCTTCATGTTGAGTCTGGAGGGATTTGAAGTCCAACACGAGCCGAATCTTCTGAAGGTGCCGTTTCCCACCCTAACGCAAACCCCTGAATGTCTCCGCAGACGCTAGACAGCGGCCTGAACGTCATCCAGCTGGAGACGGCCGTGGGCGCCGCCATCAAGAGCTTCAAGAGCGCCATGGGCGTCAACGTCCCGCGCAGCCGCTTCCTGCCGGTGAAGACGTCGTCCGACCTGCTGCTGGTCATGTCCAACCTGTACAGCCTGGACGCCGGCTCGCTGACCATGAGCAAGAAGAGGGAGTTCCCCACCACGCCCCACGTCAAGCTGGGCAGCTCCTTCACCAAGGTGAGCGCCGGGTCAAAGGTCAACATCTCAGAACGCGGGGGAAACGTCTTTATAGTCTAATAGTTGTAAGTTTAGGAGAACCAGAGCCACAAAAGAATAAATGTGGTCATTATTGTATGTCGGATCTTACAGCGAAGAGCACTTCCTGTTAAAAGTGTCATATAAATAAAGTTGGACTGATTTGACCCGGTCTGTTCTTCAGGTTCAGGAGTTCCTGTCCCGGTTCGAGAACATCCCCGACATGCTGGAGCTGGACCACCTGACCGTGTCCGGAGACGTCACCTTCGGCAAGAACGTCTCTCTGAAGGTGAAGAACCTCCTTGATTGTTTTTTCTATCCTGCAGTATAAACGCTCCAGTTTGGTTCTGGTACTGCTCGCAGGACAGAAATATACACTGATAAGCCATTACATTAAAACCACCTTGATCGGACTCGTGCGTACCAGATCAAACTGTGGATCACCTCAGACCTCCATCAGTTTTCTCTGTCCAGTACGGCCCGCCTAAGCTGGCTCCGCCCACTGTCACATGACCAGCACATTAGTTGGGTGAGAAAAAAAAACAGAGACTCACCTTTGATTAGTATTTTATTTATCCAGAAGAATATTGACGTTACGAAACAGGAAGTGAACGTTTTTTTAATCAAACCCTTAAATGTTGTTTTTTCCTCCACAGGGAACCGTCATCATAATAGCCAACCACGGCGACCGGATCGACATTCCTGCCGGAGCGATGCTGGAGAACAAGATCGTTTCAGGAAACCTGCGTATCCTGGACCACTGAGGCCTTCTGGGTAGAAATAAAGACGCCACTTTGCACCTTAAAGAGAGAAAAAGTCTCACCGCTGATGAACTCCGTTAGTTTGTGTCCGTGTTCAGGGTGAGGCCAAAGGTCAACCTCCTCAGGAAGTAACGCGTTACTGCAGCCACACTGGTTTTCTTCTTCTGCTGTCAAATAAAGAGCGCCAAAGGTCGTCTGGTGTCACGTGATCTTTTTATGACGGGTCTCTTTGATCTCTGCCTCCAGGTTTAAACGTTTTGATTTTAAAGTGCAGTGAAGAGGAAGAAAACCACAGAAGAAGAAGGAACCAGTAAATTCTCAACGCGGCTCAGGAGGATCCATCAGGTGGTTCTGATTCTGGGTCAGGCGGCTCTTATTTTCTCCGGATCACTCGGACTAAAGACGCTTCAGTAATAAATAAATAAACAGTCAGGAAGAGAAAAACACACAAACCAGGACCAGCTGTTCCAACATCCCCTTTTATTCACATCAGGTTTGAAGGATTCTCAGACATGCGGCCCGACTCTCTCTCTCTTTCACTCACACACACGCACACACACACACACACGTGCACACGCACACACACACACACACGTGCACACGCACACACACACGTGCACACGCACACACACACGTGCACACGCACACACACACACAGTGGTATGGTAGGCACGCTGCAGTGGCGAGTCTCTGATCAGGAAGTAGGCACTTCTAAAGCTGAAGTCACGCCTCGACTCGCCGTCACCCGCTTTAAAGGAGCAGTTCACCCAAAACCAATGTCCGTCTTCATCGCCTCGCCCCCGTTCTTCTTGAAGAAGACGGCGACCGGACAGACGTAAGATGACCGTCTGATCCAGGAGGGTGTCGCTGAATAAAAACTGTCCCTCGGGTTTGAAGGACGACCATTTTGGGGCGGACTGCTCCTTTAAAACACAAAAGGTCCTTTGAAGGGGTCGTTTCACTCACAACCGTTTTTTTATCGGGATGAAACCACCGAGGAAGAGAATTTGAGTTTGGATCGGACTCGGGTCTCAGACGGCGAGGGGGGCGTGACCTCAGCTGGACAGGTTTGTGTTTTGGGCCAAACGTCAGTCAGGAACAGAAAACCTGCATTCTTAATGAGGCGGTGGCCGTGAGCACCTGCACAGGTACCGACTGAAGGTAAGGTATGGATCAGGTGGAGCGCTCCAAACCACCAGAGCCGGGTTGTCCAGTGGTGATTGACAGTTGAGCATTTCAGTTTAAGAGAACAGGAAGTAAGATTTGTTGTTGGTCCGTTTGTCATGATGGAAGAAAAAAAAAAAAGATCTGGATCAGGTTTTCTGGTCCGTTTGTGTCGTTTAGCCTCGGAGGAAAAACAAACAAACAAACACAGAACAAACAAAACAAACAAACAAACACAGGATGGTGCAGGTTTGATTAAAGCGAAGAGGACAGTCGTTTGAGGAAGGGCTCATCTTCATGCTTCAAACTCTCTTCATAGATTAACGCCCTGGAGAAAATCAGAACTTAATGATCGGGTCCATTGTTGCGGTTCAGAGGGTTTGACTTTGGCGCTGATGGCGCCGAGGAGCCTCACAGTCTGGATCGGAATTCAGGAAACACAACTCTTTCATTCTAATCCGATCCAGATCCTTCCAGGTTTCTCCAGGAGGCGGGACCACGAGGCAAAGTCCGAGTCCACAAACTCCGATGGTTTGCCTATCCATACGCCGCGGAGAGGTTCCATCACCAAAGAACAAGGCGTGACTCAATTCAGGGTCTGCCCGGTCCAAACGGCCCGGTCCACAAGTGGAAGAGATGGATTTAGGTTAGCAACAGAGTGGTGAAGATGCTTTTATCACTCTCAGACGTTCAACACTGCCCACACAAAATCATAAGAAAAGTCTCTCCAATAGCTCAGAACCATCTCAATGAAACCCAAAGGTTCTGGGATGTTTCTGGTGGAGCGCTGAAACCAAACTGGAACCCCAGGGGTGGATGGACCAGTGGAAGGAAGAGACAGATGCTGAAAGTGTCACCACACCTACGGTGAAGCATAGGGGTGGATGAGGACTCTGTGGGCCGGTTGTCTTGAGATGGATTCCAGGAAAACATCTCAGCCTCTGTGAGGACGTCTGGCGTCACTGGACGTTCCAAAGGACGATGATCCTGAGCAGACCCGGAGGTCCACCGAGGCTTGGTTCCTGAGTAGGTCCTGGAACATGCTGGAGCGGCCCGACTTTAATCCTGGTGGGATTTACCCAGAAGGAACGGGTCTAAGATTCCTGTGTCTGGACTGTCTCTACAAAGTCCTGGAGCCGATGAGACCCGTCCGTCGGAGCCGAGAAGTGGACTTTGCAGACAGACAAATAGATTTTGTGAATAAACCCGATGAAGGATGAGAGTTCTGAGTAACTTTGTTTAAAACCGTATTGAAGATGACCTTCTGGGAGAAGTTTGGACCTGCAGACGCGGTCCCGCCCTCTGGTCCCGTTCAACGCAAGAGCGCTGTTGTGGTTTTTGAGTATAAAATAATCCAAAACCCGTTTGGAAACCCGGTTAAGTAACCCTGTGATTCTCCAGGAGCAGGAAGGAAGATCCTGGACATCTGGACCGGATCATCTGAACCCTGGATCCTCGGCTTTAGCAAAAATCTATAGAACCAGCAGCAGAAAAGTTCTGGTCCACACTCTCCGATAAAGCTCCAGCAACTTGGACGAAAAGTTCCGCCAAGCATCCAAAGTCCTCAAGAGGATAGAAAATAAATTACCCACCACATCTAAAGGTTATCTACAGGCTCCGCCCCCATTAGACCCCACCCATAATTTACTCTTCCCACTGGATTAAACAGTGAGATGAGGAGTCAGCAGTTTTTGAGGAGACTTAAGGAGGTGCTCCTCAGGAAGACCAGGTCTTGGCCCCTCCGGGTCTACTGCAGCCCCAGCTCGTCTCCGAGGTCGGCAGAAACCGCCGCCGGGTCGGTCGGTCGGTGGGTCCGGTACGTTCCGTCTTCATTCATCACCTCTTCTGCTCCCAGATCTCGGCCATGTTGAGTTCGAGCCGCTCCAGATTCTTCAGCGCCTGGATGTTCTCCGTGTAGAAGGCCACGTCCACCATCACCAGCCTGAGAACGACAGGAGATCATGTCACCTCCTCACTGTTGTTATCTCAAACTGTCGGATCTTTACAACTTGGATTTTGTTCATTCAGAACCGTGAGGCGGTCCGTTTGGACCAGCGTGTGCGGTTCACTTACCCGTTTTGCGGCCCCCCATCATTGACGACGCCCAGTCGTGCCAGCTGCCTCTTCAGGTGCATCTTGAAGCTGGCGTTGATCCTCAGGAACAGCGTCTGTGGAGGAGAACAGGTCGGAGGTCACGGCGGTTCTGGTGGAACCCGTGGAGGCGAGTGGGCGTGTCTCACCTGCGTCTGCTCCGCGGGCAGGAGTTCAGCAATGGCCTCGTGCATCTTGGCGATCTGCTTACAGACGTTTCTGAAACACGCCGACGGCATCGGCGCCTTCACTTCATACTGAGGAGACGACAGAAGCAGTCAGGTCACGTGACTCGAAGCAGCGGCGCCGCCGCGATCACGTCTGAACCGCCGGCGCTTAGAACCGCCTCTACCGGATGGGTCATACTGAGATTCTAGTCAAACATGGGTTGGTCTGTAGCGCCCTCTGGTGGACAAACGTCATTCAGACACCATCAAAGACTTCCTGAACAAATTCACTGATTGTTTACTTCCTGTATTATAATGATGTCAGAGCCTTTGATCTCAAAACATCATCTGAGGAGAGAATATTGGTGTTTAGTGTTCAGAACAAATATATATACTATATATATATATATACATATATATACATACATATATATAAATAATAATATATCTATCGGATAAAAGAAGAGGATTAACTCGCCACTGGGTGGCGCTTCAGGCCCATCCGGGGGCTGAGATTGGTTCCGTTGGATCCTCTCACTGTACTGATGAACAGAATCCAGCAGAACCAGCCAGAACTATTTCTAATGTTTTTAGTTCCAGTCAAGACGAAGATTCATGAAAGAGGGGCTGAAGATGTTTTAAACAAACGTCCAACTTAAACAAGAGACGGAACCCTCCTCCTCCTCCTCATCCTCCTCCTCATCCTCACCTTCGACAGAACCTTCTCAAACAGACCGTCCATGATGGCCACCAGTTTGGCGGAGACCTCGGCGATGTGATCGTTGTAATCCTGCAGAGGCACCGGAGACATTCAGACGTCCCATTAGAATCCACTCAAGTCAGCCATAACATTATAACCTCCTTCACCAGACCCGGGCCCCATCGGACCTCTGGAGGTCTGTGGTAGAAGGTTCTGACCCACTGACAGGTGGGGAGGAGTCTCTGTTACCTTGGTGATGTGGTCAAAGTGTCTGAGGATGCTGAACTGTTTGGGCTGCAGTTTGGTCTTAAAGTGGGTTCTGATGAGGGGAATGTAGTGGACCACCAGCTGCAGGCAGCGGGACGCCAAGGCTACACACACACACACACACACACACACACACACACACACACACAGTCTTAATGTTCAGGCAGTTGGAGGCCAGTCAGCTCCAGATTGCGGTTCTGGACACAAACGGATCGGCTGATCGTACCCAGGTTTTTGGTGGTGATGGTCTTGAGACCCACCACCTGCAGAGCTCCGGCCCCCAGAACCAGCTGGCAGCTCCGAGAGTTGAAGTGCTGCAGAGAGAGTTGAACAGAACATCAGACATCATCTACCGGGTTTGGGGCTGCAGAGCAGAACGGCGCTGTTAGCTTCTCTAGAACTGGCGACAAGCAGGGAACGTCTCCAGAGTTTGGACCACCTCACTCACGGGCCCATGAGCCTGACTGTTGACGTGACCCGGTTCAGGCGTTAGAATACCCAGACACAACCGGTTCTAACCTTGAGGAGTTCTGCCAGCCGCGTCAGCATGTCCGTGGCGATGGATGGGATGTCGTTGACGCACTGACAGTATTCTAGAAAGATCCGGATCAGCAGCAGAACCGTCCTGAGGAAACAGACACCACTCAAATCGGACCCGTCACAGATTGTCCTGATTCTGCGGTCGTACAACGACAGTTTCGTACCCGACCACGGCGTATTTCTGCCCGTTGATGAGCAGGAAGTCGGTGGGCTTCCTGTCGTCTGGACCTGCAGGGAGAAAAAACAACTTCAACAAACTTGTTTATTTATTAAACTTTTGTCCCGCCCTCTTTGACGGGCGTCTCCAGGACAAAGTTCTAGGAGATCCGGCGGGTCTTGGTACCTGAGATCTTGCGCTCCGGGAGCGTTATTCTACCGTCAGCGATGGAGTTGACCAGATCCTGAAACTCAGCCGGAACCTCCGCCTGCTTCCAGCGCTCGTTATCCAGGAGGAGGCTGTAGAGACACGGAGGACCACGTCAACAAACATCACGCCCAACATCATCACGCCCATCATCATCACGCCCAACATCATCACGCCCAACATCATCACGCCAAACATCATCACGCCAAACAACATCACGCCAAACATCATCACGCCAAACATCATCACGCCAAACATCATCACGCCAAACATCATCACGCCCAACATCATCACGCCAAACAACATCACGCCAAACATCATCACGCCAAACATCACGTCCATCATCACGCCCAACATCATCCCGCCAAACATCATCCCGCCAAACATCATCCCGCCAAACATCATCCCGCCAAACATCATCACGTCCATCATCATCACGCCAAACATCATCCCGCCAAACATCATCCCGCCAAACATCATCCCGCCAAACATCATCACGCCAAACATCATCACGCCAAACATCATCACGCCAAACATCATCACGCCAAACATCCCGCCAAACATCATCCCGCCAAACATCATCACGCCAAACATCACCACGCCAAACATCACCACGCCAAACATCATCACGCCAAACAACATCACGCCAAACATCATCACGCCAAACATCATCACGCCAAACATCATCACGCCAAACAACATCACGCCAAACATCATCACGCCAAACATCATCACGCCAAACAACATCACGCCAAACATCACGCCAAACATCATCACGCCAAACATCATCACGCCAAACAACATCACGCCAAACATCATCACGCCAAACAACATCACGCCAAACATCACGCCCATCATCATCACGCCCATCATCACGCCCATCATCACGTCAAACATCACGCCCATCATCACGCCCATCATCACGTCAAACATCACGCCCATCATCATCACGCCCATCATCATCACGCCAAACATCATCACGCCAAACATCATCACACCAAACATCACGCCCAGCATCACGCCAATCATCACGCCTCTCAACACGCCACTCAACACGCCCTCGCACAAATCAGACTGTAGCACCAGATGTTGGACCGATACCGACCCCAGTTTGTTCTTGCGTTCTTCGTGGAAGCGGTGGACGAAGCGGTTGGCCTGACTCTGCAGCGCCCCCCTCAGGGAGACGCTGCGTCTGCCGCAGAGATCCTCCGTGTCCCGGACGAACGCCTCCACCGCCCGAGACAGACACACGAACTCCGACGGGCTCAGGCGCTCCAGAGACCCGTCCTGTCGGAGACAGAGACGTGGAGCCGGGTCAGATCGCTCAAAGAACCCAGAGTCTAGGCTCTCAGGTGTCACAGAACCTAGAAAGAACCTGTTGGGTTTTTGGTTCCTTAAAACGAGAACATCAGATGAAAACGGCGTTTGATGTGTTTTTATCAAAAAAACTGTCAAACAGACTGGAAGCTGCCAGAACATCAGCAGTCTTCTGGTACCAGTGGAGTGTTCTGGTACCAGTGGAGTCTTCTGGTACCAGTGCAGTCTTCTGGTACCAGTGGAGTCACCTGGTACCAGTGGAGTCTTCTCAGTAGAGCTCAGAACAATTAATAGTTCTAGAATACTTTTCTTTGGAGCTAAAGAACCAAAAAGGAATTTTTGGATTCACCAAGTTTTGGATTGAGGACAAGTCCTGGAACAATCTACAGTTTTCCAGTGTGTTTTTTTAGGTGTACTGGTATTTGCAGCGCGTTTCTTTAGGTGTAGTGGTATTTGCAGCGTGTTTCTTTAGGTGTAGTGGTATTTGCGCCGCGTTTCTTTAGGTGTAGTGGTATTTGCGGCCCGTTTCTTTAGGTGTAGTGGTATTTGCGGCGCGTTTCTTTAGGTGTAGTGGTATTTGCAGCGTGTTTCTTTAGGTATAGTGGTATATGCAGCGTGTTTCTTTAGGTGTAGTGGTATTTGCAGCGTGTTTCTTTAGGTGTAGTGGTATTTGCGGCGTGTTTCTTTAGGTGTAGTGGTATTTGCAGCGTGTTTCTTTAGGTGTAGTGGTATTTGCGGCGTGTTTCTTTAGGTGTAGTGGTATTTGCGGCGTGTTTCT
>VRLP01008549.1:0-16303 GCA_009660295.1 Lophius piscatorius
TTCCACAGACGAGGGGCAGCAGAACAGAAGGCCCGATCACCCATGGTGCTGAGCTTAGTCCGGGGAAGGAGGAGGCGGTATGAGTGGGTAGAACGGAGGGATGGTGTCGAGGTCAGTGGGGTGAGTAGTTCTTTTAAGTAGGGGGGTGCGTTACCATGGATACACTGGTGAGTGAGGAGAGAGATCTTACAATCAATCCTGGTGGAGATTATAGAGATTAGATATTAGAGATTAGATCTGTTAAATTAGATTAATTACATCCTTTTTTTAAGGATAATTCATTGGTTTTACTTAACTACAACATTCCTGATGGAATCTGAAAAGCTTGTGATTCACTTTGAGATGTTAGACGCCTTTTCAGAGCGTCTCCGTTCATTTACAACTTCTCTTACTTCATTCTCTTGCCATACAACAAATTGTGTAAAATAATAAGCCTGAATCTAAAATTTAACACAGCAGCTGACTATAATGTACGAAAGCGTGTCGCATTCATTCACCTCAGGAAAAAACCTTTCCCTGTTTTTCTGAATGAGCCGAGATGCGTCTCGTTCATGTGAGAGTTGGATTTCCCAGAAAGTTTAACTCCTTTAGTTTAATCCAGATGTGTTCTGGTCACGGCTGAAGACGCTGGGAGATTCTCACGTCTATAAGTTAATTAGTCGGTCTTGTTATTAGTTTCTCATCTTTGCACAGGAGCCTCAGGACTTTGAGGCTGTTTAGACGGAAACCCAGGACCATGTTTTCTGGATTAATGAGATAATAAGTCGTTAATTCAGGAAATGAGGGCGAAAAGGTTCCCTAATAATGTGAGGTTGTGTAGAAAATGGCTCAGATTAGCAGTAATGTATCTGGTTCGAGG
Source organism: Lophius piscatorius (assembly GCA_009660295.1). Lineage (NCBI taxonomy): Eukaryota > Metazoa > Chordata > Actinopteri > Lophiiformes > Lophiidae > Lophius > Lophius piscatorius. The sequence continues at coordinate 860 of VRLP01008549.1, forward strand.
TGAGTTCACTTCCGTTGTGCTCCAGGAGACCCACGAGAGAAGAACATCTCTGTGAAGTCTCTTCCTGTCGACCACAAACACTCTGATGTGCCGCCGCTAGGTGTTGTGAAATAGTCGTAGGAAGGCGCGATATGTGAGGATCCAACCACAACCCCCTTCTTCTTCCCAGTGACGGGGCTGCCAACTGCCACATGGAGGTCTTGACCTCGTGACCTCTGCCATGCTGCTGAGAGTTAGTCTACACAAGCACCTTTGTGCTGCCAGGTCCATTTCACAGCAGAGCAGCAAAACTAAGCCAGAGGCTCGCATGAGGAGGGTCTGCTCACCAGACCAGAACCCTTGGAGATGATGAGGCAGATATGTACAAAGACAGAAAAGGAAACTTTAACCAGGCCTTCGCTGTCGTTCCAGACTGAAGGGGTCTCCCCAGAAAAGCCCCCAATCCCCTGCTTTGGACAAGCAACCCCCCCCTGATTGATTTCCTCTAAATAAATGTGAATTTATGTCCAAAAAAAAGGTAAAAATTGGTTATTTTTGTTTAAAAAAAATAAAAATAATAATAATAATGTGAGTAAAATATGATCTTTATAAGAAAGATCTCCTTGAGTCTCATAAAAATCACATTCAGACTGAATCGGACCAAAACAAATCACACGAGCAGCAGGTTTTGTTTTGAGGATAAAGGTTAAAAGTGTCAAACGTCATCAATATTTTTTTATTGGTTTCAGCAAAAATTAAATGCAAGAAAATCCCACTAAAAAACTAATATTCATATAAGAAGATGCAATAAGTCTCAAAAGAATCTGAACCCATTTATTTATTTATTCATTTATTCATACATTTACTTTTTTTTTTCTTCCCATTCTCTCCAAGCATATATAAATATATATATAAATATATATATATAAATATATATATAAATATATATATATAAATATATATATATAAATATATATATATAAATATATATATAAATATATATATATAAATATATATATATAAATATATATATAAATATATATATATAAATATATATATATAAATATATATATATATAAATATATATATAAATATATATATAAATATATATATATATATAAATATATATATATATTTATATATATATAAATATATATATAAATATATATATAAATATATATATATAAATATATATATATATATATATACATATATTTATTTATTTTTATTTTACATTTGTATTTTAATTCTATTTCTTCTCTGGTATTTTGGACACGTTACTAACAAAGAAAACTCAAAGTTATCGTTACAGAAAATCTCTTCTTGGTTTTCTATTTCTTCCCTATAGAGTCTGAGTTGTTTCTCCACCGCTGCTCCTCCGAGCCCTTCACTCCTTCTCTCTTTCTAAATAAAACCCTTCGCTCTTCCTTTTAAACTGATGGATATTTGATAAACAACATTCTTTACCAGTCGATAACTGTATTACCCAGAATGCCTCACAGCCACACCTCTGACTGGGAGCGTTTTGGGAGGAGAATCTCAGCAGTAGTCCATATAGACATATTGAGCGTCTAAAACAATGGTGTGTTGTTCCTGCGGTGTGTAGCTGTGAGTGTGTATTTATCTTTACATTTGTATTTAAACACAATCAGCGATGGGCGATACGTTTTAGAGCCAAAACTCCACAGATGGGCCTGAAAAACAAATGCAGGTTTATCGACATGCAGCCTGATTTAAGTCGATGGAAGTCGATCAGGACAGACAGAAAGAGAGAGAGAGAGAGAGGGAGAGAGAGAGAGGGGGGGGGGAATCAATTAGTCTCAGGAATCTCCTCGCCTTTGTGTCATAATTGAATTTGTTCTCTTGGTTTCCTGTAAAGTGATTTTCCGGCTGAAAGAGCAGGAGGTTGAGGGTCATCCTTTGGCTGACCCTCAGGATCGATGAAGAGGGGATTCGTTGAGGTGAAGGTGGTCAAGATTCAGTGGGTGAAAGGTCAAAAGGACCGAAGGAGCTGAAGCGTAACACGTCCGACCTCTGATGGAGGATTGATTCGTTTCCTCTGCTGCTGTTTGAGGCGGGAGAGTTTCAGAGGTTGTCTGGAGTTTATCTGAACATCTTCTTCGGAGAAGGATCCTCCTCGAGGGTCTTTGTTGTTCAGAGGGACTCTCCTTTTGTGTTTGTGCTCTTTCTCAAAGCGAGGTTTGGAAACATCAGAGAGTAACTTTACAGGCTCTGACGGTTTTAACTAGAGAATTCATCCCTGTGTGTTTAATCAACGAAATCCTGCTCTTCTTCAAAAGGCTCTGTTTCTGAAAGAGATGAATCATGAATATTCTTTCATTCATTCTCCGTAAGCGTTTTTCCTGTAGTGATGAATCTTCCGCTGCTATAATCCCCACGTCACCACATTGGTCTAAAAAGAAGAATCTCTCCCCGTCCGTCTGAACGACTCTCACATTCCCCAAAGTACTAGATGATATTTGTCCAAAGCCTCACAGCATCAAAGAAGGTTACAGATACCTGATAGTCTTTTAGACAGAGTGCAAAGGAGGTTTTTTTTTATTTCTGACTCACTGGCTTCGGTTGCATTAAACTGTAAGATTTGATGCTGCCGTGTGAAACGGTTAAATTTAGAACATGGAAACCAGCGTTTGTGGAGCGGCGGCGGAAGAATCTTCTTTCAGTGGCGTTTACTTGGATTAAGTTCTTTTCATCCAGCCGTCACCATCAATACAAAAACTTCAGAGGAATAAGATCCTGCAGAAACGATGTAAAACTTTATAGATTGTAAGAAATGAAGTCGTTCACGTCAAAGAAAAGTGGAAACCAATAATGTTACATTTGAGAGTGTAAGAAAAAGAAGATAAATTCACACAGAACTAAATGAAAACTGTCTTTTCTTTAAGATAGGATCATCTCTTATTCGTCCCACAGCGGAGAAACTTCACTTAAGTAACTGATTCTAGCAATCAAATAATGAATCTGTCAGTCAGGACAAGAAAAGTTCTCTTACCAGTGCAGTCACCATCATCGCACTGTGGAAAAAAGTCAAGGCAGCAGTTCTCTGCAAAAACAACATGATGTTTCCAGCTGCTGACCTAAACAGGATGTTAAAGTCAGATCATCTCGTCCTCCTCAGGTTGCACTGAACGAACCTGTGGGACCGTTCTTCCCTCACGTCCCCTCGGTGGTCCTTCTGTTATGAAGGGATTCCTTTTGTTTCATTGGTCGGTAGGGTCGTCTTCAGCTTCCACGACCCCTTATGTGCTCTTTCTCCGTTTCTCCCTTGAGGCTGATTGGACATCAATAATCGTGAGGAACCCTGCAGCAGTGGGTTGTGTGTGAGAGAGAGGGTGCAGCAGAGAGAGAGAAGGAGGGAGAGAGAGAGAGATGCAGTGAGAGAGAGAGAGAAAGAGAGAGAGAGAGAGAGAGAAAGAGAGAGAGGGAGAAAGAGAGAGAGAGAAAGAGAGAGAGGGGGAGAGAAGGAGAGAAAGAGAAGGAGAGAGAGGGGGGGAGAGAGAGGGGGGGAGAAAGAGAGAGAGAGACAGAGAGAGAGAGACAGAGAGAGAGACAGAGAGGGGGGGAAGAGACAGAGAGAGGGGGGGAGAGAGTGAGAGAGAGGGAGAGGGACAGATAGACAGAGTGAGAGGGGGGGTTATTTCTGTGGAAGAAATCCCCTTGTGGATCTTCTGGAGATATTTGGACTGCTGTCTATCAGAACTAGGTTGGCCTTGATTGGTTGCAGCTTCATCTCTCTTAACTCTTTGTGCGCCTCTGATCTCTCTCTTCTATCTTCTCTACATGTTTACTTTTTTACAGCGCACAGATGGATCAGACCATTCCTTTGACATGCTGCTCATGGATTCCGTACACTCAGTACATTATAACGTTTTTCAATCCACGGCCCAGTCAGCTTATTATTATTATTCTATTCCATGATTATAAACAGAGACTTTGGTCCCATGGCAAGATACCAATATTTGTAATCCCGTTCCCACGCAAGGATGTTCTGGAGGACACTGATATGGACCAGAGTCAAGCTGCATAACTCTTGATCCCATTAAATGGAACTTATATTCTATTGTGTTAACACACACACAAATATAGAAATATAGAAAATGAGTTAAAAGACAAAGAATATAATCTGCATGTAGGAATCATTTATACGATTAGGAGCTTTTCTGGCTCTCTCACTTTTTACATAGAATTTAATTTAAATAGAAATATTTTAAGATTTGGTCATTAGTTTGAACATTAACACAAAACCTGTATTCAAAAAGAAGTTTCTTACTAAGGAAACATGGCACTAATGTAATATTACATGAGTAGATCCTGAACCTTATGATTATTATGTTCCTGCACCTTACCATTGTTATTGTTACTATTATAACAATGAATAAACCTCATTATTATTTAGCCATCATAATACAGAATGAGCTGCTGGGAAGCTGAACAAAGTTCTGTTTTATGTATCTTTTATATGTGATGGCAGAATCTACCCATCTATACATAACAGAAGAGATCTAGGTTGAGCAGAAACCTTCAGACAGCATTCAAATACTCATTTACATAAAGGACGAGTCAGCGATTCACCTTCTTCATGCCCTCAGACCGTGGGATGAAGTTGGATCCCTGAGGAGGAATCCATGTATACCGGAAGGATCTTCAAATTGAAGGTGAGGATTCGGCACCAGAACCTTGTTCCTACAAAGCCCTGACCCACTGTGCCCCCCCTGATGATCTGAAATACCTTAGACAGAAACACAATAATCACAATATTATTATAGTTTAGACATAAACTAACACAAATATAATAATAACTAAGCAGAACCTATAACTTTAATTAACATTGCTGCTTTTTGGTCAGGTTTTTATATAGTTATTATTTTATTTTTTATTGAAACTTTTATCTGCTTTTACTTTGTAGCACTTTGAAATTTGATCCAAATGTAAAGTGCATTATAAATTAAATGTGTTATTATTATTATTATTAAATATATTTATATAAGTTTATTATATCGTTTAGACATAAACTATCACGTTAATACGGATAATAAGAATAGTAATGATAATAACTTTTTGTTATACCTATTTGTGCAGCAAAATAAATGAATCACAATCTTGCCACGTGCGTGCCTGTGCGCGTGCGCGTGCGACGCTTGAATGATCTTTTATTTTGAAATGCCAATTTCTGACGTCATCACAACCCGGAAGTACACGGCTCACAACAAGGATGGCGGCTGGGGTTGCCCCTGTCAGCTATCACTACTTTACTGAGGTATTTTTCAGACGGCCTGAAGTGTTTGTCGCGTGAATATATTATTATTTAACTAAAGTTAAAGCCTCAGCTGCCACTAAAACTTCCGGCCCCGCTCTTTGCTCCAAATCCAGAGGTTACTCTCAACCCGGTGTGTGTTTGAAGGGCATGGCGGGGGCGGCGGTGCTGAGGGCTCTCCGGACCCTTTGCCCCCGGACTCTAGCCCCGACATCAGGGAGACTACCGGCCCCGTTGGAGTCCGTTCTCCTGGCTCCGGCCTGGAGGAGCTCTCCTGCCCGCGCGCTGCACCTGAGCTCCGCTTTATGCGCGGGACACAACAAGTGGTCAAAGGTGAAGCACATCAAGGGACCTAAAGATGAAGCGAGGGCCAGGATGTTCATGAAGTTTGCTATGATGATCAGGATAGCTGTGAAGGGTGAGCAGAGACAACCGACTCACAGAAGAAGAAGTGAAGTTCAGATTCCGTCTCACTAATTATCACTTTGAATGTTTCTTCTTCTGCAGATGGTGGATCCAATCCAGAGACGAATATCAATCTGGCCCAGATCCTCGAGCAGTGCAGGAACAAAAACATGCCCAAAACTTCCATAGAGGCTGCAATCAAGAATGCTGTGAGTCCACAACACGTCGTCTCGTACGTTGATGAACATCTAAAAAGCAAAATAAAGTGTCTGAGTCGTAGGTCGGGTTATTTGAACATAAATACTAACAACCATTCTCTCATTTATGTCATTCTGTTAACGTGAAAAGGCTAAACCCGTGTCCCAACACATGTTTGAGGCCCGGGGCCCCGGCGGATGTCTGCTCCTCATTCAGGTCGTGACTGACAATAATTCACGCAGCCATCAGGAAATTAAACGTCTGCTGATCAGGAACAGGTCAGAAGTGGTTTCCTTTGTTCCTGCTGGGATGTGATGGACCACTCATGGAGGGATTGTTGCTTTGGGCTTTATTACCTATGTGGCGTATGTGATTTAAGTGAGGTCCTCCACTAGTTCTATAAAGACACACAGAGTTTACGGTGTAATAAGTTTGTTATAATCTCCTGGAGATAACCTGTGGTTGAGTAGGGCGTGTGCTGCTGGCCACTAAATGTCCCTCTCAACAGAGTGGTCTTCAAAGCTGCAGCCTCAGATTCAAACTGGTGGTGAGTTCTTATAATTGTCCACAGGAAAACAGAATCTGCAGCTTCGTTAAAGGCGTTTATTCAGTTAAAAGGATCTACGTGCAGCATGTAGCATGTAGCGTGTAGCATGTAGTCTGTCGCTCGCAAGAAGATGAATGTCACTGTTGATAGTAACCATGAGAAGTCAGGTGTGGTTCATGCATTAAACAAAAATATTAGTTCTCATCGTGGCATCATAAGGACTACGTCCTAATCCTTGACGTGTCTGCAGAGGAACGCTCTCTGATGGAGCGCGTCACAGCTTCGACAGGAGGGGGGTGGTGGTGGCGGCGGGACAGGACGTCTCCACGGAGACAGCTTTGGAGCTGGCCATTGAGGTCGGAGCTGAAGATGTCAAAGAGATCGAGGATGAGGAGGAGCTGCCTCTACTGCAGGTCAGACATGATGAAGCACTTTGTGGGATGATGAAGGCAAGATTTGTGGAGAAATCCCATTTAGTCCAAATGTTCCGATGAATCGAGTCAAAGAGATGTAACTCGTCTTTGTCATATTTTACTCACTGGGGGCTAACGGGGATGTTCCCTCGCCGTTGGCGATGACAACGCAGGCCTGGTTGACAAACAAGTTCTTCAGACGAGTGTTTCTTCTTTCCTTTCAATTTATCCTGTCTCAGAAACGCAGCAATTCTATTTGTACCTAGAGCCGCGAGTCCTAGAAGTTCCCGAACAAAACCAACATAGAACATAGAACATAGAACAGACCTAATGAGGCGGACGAAGTTCAACTACAAGGTTTGTTTTCACTTCCAAATGTCACGTAGTTGATTGAAGGACGAGGGTACATTCATTCCAACAGGTCAGAACACATACACAATGCCAACCAGCCTTGTCACTTCCACTACAGTCCTTCAAAATAAAAGCACTATGTATCAGAAGGTCAGACTTTATATAAGTGGTGGTCGGTGCATCTCTAGTTGTTACACGATATTTGAGTTCATTCTGTTCTGGAACCTCACAACAATCACGTTTTAAATAATATTTGGTTGATAAAGTCGACTTAAGAAGACCGATAAATCGATGCCTCCTGTCATGGAACTGGTTCTGTACACGCTGTAATATGTTCATCCAGGTGATGACATCAAACAACCAATAGTGAGTCATAATAATATTTGGTTTATGGAGGTTGTTTGGGGCATATTTTTTCTATTTTCTCAAGAAGACTGACAGCCGAAACCTTTGCAGTTAAAACGGAGAATTCTTCTATTATAGTTATAGTTAAATATTTTATTATCATTTAAAATATTATGACATGATCGATCTACCAAAAGAAAAACATATTCTCAGTTAGTTCTGATCGTCCGTCCCGTCACTGAAGCGGCGATGAAAAGAACTTTTACTGACGATGAGAATCGTTTTAAATAAAGTCTCCGTCTTACCGCTGAAAGTTTCTGGTGTTTCTCTCCTCAGTTCGTTTGTGACACCTCGGACGTGAGGAAGGTGCGAGCCTCACTGGAGGAACTGGGAATGCGTGTGACGTCCGACGGGGCGGAGTTTGTTCCTCGCAACCTGGTACCACTGGAGCGGGACCACCTGGATGCTGCCTCGGTGCTGATAGAAGCCCTCAATGATCATCCAGATGTAGTCAGAGTGTGGGACAACATCCAGGCGGACAGCTGAGTCCTCCCTCTGGACTCTCTGGACACTCTGGACACTCTGGACACTCTGGACACTGGACTCTCTGGACTCTCTGGACACTGGACTCTCTGGACTTTCTGGACTCTCTGGACACTCTGGACTCTCTGGACACTCTGGACACTCTGGACTCTCTGGACACTCTGGACACTGGACTCTCTGGACTTTCTGGACTCTCTGGACTCTCTGGACACTCTGGACACTCTGGACACACTGGACTCTCTGGACACTCTGGACACTCTGGACACTGGACTCTCTGGACTCTCTGGACACTGGACTCTTTGGACTTTCTGGAGTCTCTGGACTCTCGGTGGAATCTGTGACACAGAATATTTGATTGAGTAGTCAACAGATTCCTTGTACTGATTTCTGCGTATTATTATAAATGTGGAAAACTATCACGTGTGGATGAATTCTGAAAAGTAGAAAATAAAATTCTATTCTTGGAACCGGATCGGACGTTTTTCATCAGCGAGCCTTAAACAGACAGAAGCCGTCAGTGGGCCGTATTGGACCCCCGGCCTACAGAACGTAACTTCTGCTCTGCATTTCTAGGCCAACTATGATTCATAACCTGCATCTTTCTTTTACAAAAATATCACGTACCTCTTTAAGAGGAATAGAATCGTTTCAGTTGTTATTCACATATCATCAATCACAACAAAAGAGTTCTGGTTGGCTCAGCAGCATTGGACCTGCTCCGGGTTTATGCCTGTTAAATGCAGACACCAGAAGCATGTCGATTTTCTCCTCTTAAGCAGAAGAATGTAAAAAGTGAAAGACAAAAATCAAAGAATCAAAACTCATTTCTGTGAACAGAATCTATTTTTGGGGTCTTCAATAAAAAGCTTTTTTAAATCCAGACGAGTGAAGGTTACAGCTGAAGGACATGTTGAGTCATCGTCATCAGAGGTCAGTTCCCTGTTTCTGTCCTCTAGTGTCGACCTTCCTGTCAATATTATCCTACATGAACAACATGCATGTAACTTATTGAGTGGGAAATAAACCCCCAACCCGCCGGTGGGTTTTTACACATCATCAGTCACGTTTCAGAGCCGCGCCGCCAAAACGCGCCGCACACAATATTAATGATGATATGATGTTGAATGGGTGGGTTCCGGGGTGACGGCCGGGACCCCATCTACTCGTGTTTTATCAATGCTCCTCATGGATTTTCCCGTCACTTCTGCTCAGCTGCAGCGTAACATCGATCGCTAACAGTGTTGGCGAATGTTGGGGGGCGACGTGCGAGCGGAGCTGCAGGCCAGTCGTACGACACGGACGCCCGAGTGAAAGAGGGACATGTGTTTCCCCAGAATATGAGCGCAGAGCGGGGATGGTGAATGTTGGTGCGTGAGGGCGCTCCAGAAAGTGGGATCTTTCAGGAATACCTGATATTCCCTGCAGGTACGTCGTCTTCGTCTTCGTCTCCCTTCACTGACTGATGACCGCAGAGACGTTTCACCACGACGCTGCAGCAGCGCTGTGAGTCGAGTAGTGAGACGCTCCAGCGTTTGATTGCAGAGGGGTTTTGGGAGGGGCAGAGCTGGATCGGCATTCTGGGAGCAGGGAGGAATTTGTTTTCGGGGGGGGGGGCACAGGATATGAAACGTCACGGAGAAGATCCTTTAATATTCATGCTTGAAAACAGTGAAGCAAATATTTACATGAATAAAACTGAAGGAACCACATGTTTGAGTCCAGGACCCTCAGGGAACTGATGAGGATGAGGATGATGAGGATGATGATGGAATGCAGCGAACAGTGTTCTACATTCTAGTGTCTTAAGAACGTTAAAAGATAGAAAACAGTTAAAAAGAAAGTTTCTAGTTTCCTTCATATCAATCTAATCGTGCTTTTCTATTTCTCGTCAGCCCGTAGAACTCCATGTCAGACTCGGACCTCATGGGGAATGTGGGAACGACCCGCAGGGGCACCGAATGCCGCTCGCCGCCGGCCATCAGGATGGAGGTGCTCACCCCCTCCAAGGTGAAGGAGCGCTCTCAGAACGTCACGGAGAAGGTCACACAGGTGAGAGGCCCGTCAACAAAGTCTGAGTCAAGAGTTCTGAAAGCAGGATTGGGCCGTTCACCAGAAGGTGTCCGCCGAGGAGTCTTAATGTCCCATGATGCACTCACTGCTCGCCGAACCATGGCGGGGGCCAGGAGGAAAACCGCCCCCTGTGGTTCCATCATTCATGCTGTGGGAACGATTCTAATCAAATGATGTCACATTATATATTATATAAATATTTAATATGGATCGCTTGATTCTGGATCATATTTCAAATTTACATGAGAATTTAAACACGATCATTTTTACATCTGGATTGAAAATGTCGATTTCAAGGTTCAGGTTCAGAATTTAACATTTAAAATTTTACTTTTAGATTTTTCATTATATTTCATGTATTTAACTTTTTTTCTTTTGTTTAAAGTCAATGTGACAAAGTCAGTTAACGCTTTAATTTGGTAAAATCAGTGACTTTAAAACTTTCCCTTGGACTAATAACGACTAATAAATACAATAAAACACTTTTGGTTCTGGATACATACTGGGCCAAAGTTAGATGAATTAAAATACTAGTTCTGACCCGTGTGACTTTTTCATCAGACAGATTTAGTACGCGAGGAAAACGTTCATTATTCCACCGTATGTTTAAAAAGACTCAAACTTTATTGTCAAATATCATTTATATTTTACCTTTAATGGGCCCAAACCATGATTCTAACAGAACATCGGTCCCAGTCAGGATTAATCGGCCCGTTTGTGGAAAAATCAGTAAGTGGTTTGGTGGCGGCATGTTTCCCACATTGAACCACGGCTCAATTCAGAACCGCTGTGGTGACAGTCGGCGCCCCGGGGCGCCGCGTTCTGCATCACTGCCTCTCAGGACGTCGTGTTCCGGATGTGAAACACATTCAAGGCAAGAGTTTGCGGCGACCCGTGACCTTCCTGTCTGGGGTCACTCGCGGATTGCTGTCTTTCTATCAATGGATCTATTTCTCGTTCTACCTGTCTGTGAGGGCAGCAAATATCCGTGTGCTGAGAGGACAGAACCGGGCCGCTGCGGCACGTAGACGGCGTTATGTGACTGTGACGCCCAGCTCAGAGGGTCCAGTAGGACACGAGCAGCTGCACCCAGTCAGCCCGGGCTTATGTGATCGCAGCACGTCTACTGTTTTAGCTCCGCCGGATCCACCCAGGTCTGGCCTCAGCTGAGAGCCTCCAATGACAAGATGGTCACGGGTGGAAGAACCCGAGCGTCCCGCCTCCGTGGAGACGTGGGAGGAAACGGGTTTTCTTCTAGGAAGGTGTGTGGGATAGAAGGAGCTCGGATAGGAGCCATTTTTGTTTCAGGCGGTTTTCTAGCGTAAGCAGGAGATTATAAGTCTTTGTGTTTAAGGTAGAATGATATTCATGCAATGCTTTAGTTCAAATCTAACAGAACCAGGAACCAGAACCGGCTGAGTTCTTGTGTGAGAGTGGACTCACATCCAGCCTTCTCCATGTTCAGGTACTTTCTCTGGAGTCCGACGTTCTGCCGGAGTATAAACTCCAGGTTCCGGAGACGACCTGGTGGATTCTGCTTCATTACAGCCCCTTCAAGGCCTTCTGGGACTGGATCATCCTCCTCCTGGTTCTCTACACGGCCGTTTTCACGCCTTACTCTGCCGCCTTCCTGCTGGACGACCACGGGGATCTACGTCAGAGGAGCTGCGGCTACACCTGTAACCCTCTGAACGTGGCCGACCTCATGGTGGACGTGCTCTTCATCGTGGATATAGTCATCAACCTCCGCACCACGTACGTGGACCAGAACGACGAGGTGGTCACGCAGCCGAGCCGGATAGCCAAGCACTACATCAAAGGCTGGTTCCCCATCGATCTGTTCGCCGCTATCCCCTTTGACCTCCTGATCTTCAGGTCCGGCTCCGATGAGGTAAGACGATGAGGTGACGCACGTTCTTCTCTGGAGAACCATGTTGGTTCTTCTCTGGGGAACCATGTTGGTTCTTCTCTGGGGAACCATGTTGGTTCTTCTCTGGGGAACCATGTTGGTTCTTCTCTGGGGAACCATGTTGGTTCTTTTCTGGGGAACCATGTTGGTTCTTCTCTGGGGAACCATGTTGGTTCTTCTCTGGGGAACCATGTTGGTTCTTCTCCGGAGAACCATGTTGGTTCTTCTCCGGGGAACCATGTTGGATCTTCTCTGGGGAACCATGTTGGATCTTCTCTGGAGAACCATGTTGGTTCTTCTCTGGGGAACCATGTTGGATCTTCTCTGGAGAACCATGTTGGATCTTCTGTGGGGAACCATGTTGGTTCTTCTCCGGAGAACCATGTTGGATCTTCTGTGGGGAACCATGTTGGATCTTCTGTGAGGAACCATGTTGGTTCTTCTGTGAGGAACCATGTTGGTTCTTCTCTGGAGAACCATGTTGGTTCTTCTCTGGGGAACCATGTTGGATCTTCTCTGGAGAACCATGTTGGATCTTCTGTGAGGAACCATGTTGGTTCTTCTCTGGAGAACCATGTTGGATCTTCTCTGGGGAACCATGTTGGATTGAGGCTCCTGATGTTTTCTGGACCTCTGACAGAGTTGTGGTTTCTGCTGTAGTTTATTTTTTCCCGGTCTAACACGATCTTCCTTCTTTTTAACGGATACCAAAGATGGCGACTTTAACAAGCCTGCTGAAAACGGCTCGGCTGCTGCGATTGGTCCGCGTGGCGAGAAAGCTGGATCGGTATTCTGAGTACGGCGCCGCTGTCCTCTTCCTGCTGATGTGCACCTTTGTGCTCATCGCCCACTGGCTGGCCTGCATTTGGTACGCCATCGGTTTTGTGGAGAGGCCGTACACGGAGACCGGCTGGCTGGACAACTTGGCTGAACAACTGGGGAAAACTTACAATGACAGCGACTCCGGCTCCGGACCCTCGGTGAAGGACAAGTACGTCACCGCCCTTTACTTCACCTTGAGCAGTTTGACCAGCGTCGGGTTCGGGAATGTCTCTCCAAACACCAACTCTGAGAAGATCTTCTCCATCTGCGTCATGGTCATCGGCTGTGAGTTCAACTGTATTCTTGGAGGGTTAGGGTTAAAGCTGGTCCAACGCTGTCGTCCCCAACAGCAAGGGTCGATCCCTCTAGAGCCCCCCAATCCCCTGCGTTGTACCAGCTTTACCTGATTGACCTCCTCACATTAAATGTGACGCATCAATAATCTCCAACAGACCATAGTGACTCAACCTAACTGTTTCTATGATGTCATCAGTCTGTTCTAGGATCAGATCCCAGAGTGACTCAACCTAACTGTTTCTATGATGTCATCAGTCTGTTCTAGGATCAGATCCCACAGTGACTCAACCTAACTGTTTCTATGATGTCATCAGTCTGTTCTAGGATCAGATCCCATAGTGACTCATTGATGAGGATAAATAAAGTTAAATATTTTTATCTGAACTCAGCAATAAAATAATACAGATTTCCTGGAGTCAATAATAACATATTTATACAAGATTGATGTTCTTGTACAGTTTCATAGTTTTTTGAGTGAAATATGAAGTATTACAGTAAAATATATACGAATCAGATTCTTTCAAGCGGTTCTTATGAGACACATTTGGACAAAATCTGACCAACGGTTATTAACTTATGTCTGAAAAACAGTGTTTTTGTAAATAAGCTCCCGTAGTGAGTAGAATATGTCTTTAACTAGACATATATATATATATATCTCTTCAAGAGATGAAGCTCCCCTTTGTGGCGGAATTATGCCACTGATCTTTCCACATATCAATCCAGTTCTTCCTTGCACTGATGTCTCTGTGGGTATAAAATTTGAAAAGGATCCATTTGATAGTGTTTGAGTTTTCGCAGGCAGGTGTGACTCATGTTGACTTTAATAAACTATGAGTGGAATAACATTGTTACAACTGGATTAACCATCAACAACCAGAGTAAAACCCAGACCTGAGCAGAAGCTTTTCTATTAGCATGTTTGGATTCTTTTTTATTTAATCCGAAAGGGAAATTCCCCCCCCCCCCAATAATGTCAGAAATGAACTTTAACAGTTGAAAGCACGTCTTCATAAGTATTTGTAGCAGCAGGAATAGGATGAAAGTAATGTTTGATTTTCATGGCTTGTTAAAGATATGTATAACAGTATAAAACAAATACTACAAACTCAATCAGTTGGACTTTTGTGATGGTTTTGTGATTGCGACTGTTTTGTGATTGCGATCGTTTTGTGATTGCGATCGTTTTGTGATCGCGATAGTTTTGTGATTGCGATCGTTTTGTGATTGCGATGGTTTTGTGATTGCGATCGTTGTCGTTCTTTGGTCTCAGCTCTCATGTATGCCAGCATATTTGGGAACGTGTCGGCCATCATCCAGAGGCTGTATTCCGGAACGACCCGCTACCACACCCAGATGCTGCGAGTCAAAGAGTTCATCCGCTTCCACCAGATCCCTGGGAGCCTTCGCCAGCGGCTGGAGGAGTACTTCCAGCACGCCTGGTCCTACACTAACGGCATTGACATGAACGCCGTGAGTAAAAGCCACAGGATGGAACGTTATTGTGGATTCTTTCTTCTTCCACCTGGACCTGCTGACAAGGTCGTCCAGTTTCCCTGACTTGCGTCTAATCGGCGGTATCTCTGGTCTGGTCTTCCCGTGTTGCAGGTGTTGAAGGGGTTTCCAGAATCTTTGCAGGCAGACATCTGTCTGCACCTGAACAGATCTCTGCTGCAGAACTGCAAAGCGTTCCACGGAGGCGGTCAGGCCTGTTTGCGCGCCTTAGGGATGAGGTTCAAGAGCGTCCACGTTCCTCCAGGAGACATTCTCATCCATTACGGAGACATGCTGGACTCTCTCTTCTTCATCTCACGAGGCTCCATTCAGGTCGTCAGGGATGATGTGGTGGTCGCCATATTAGGTAAAGCCCCTCGCCGACGGAGGTGTCTGTGAAAATGCTCCACGGTATTCACACGTTCTTACTCTCGCAGAAAAGAACGACGTCTTCGGGGAGCCCGTCCACCTGTACGATGAGCCGGGGAAGTCCAACGCCGACGTTCACACTATCACCTACTGTGACCTGCACCGCATCCGGAGGGACGACCTGCTGGAGGTCCTGGATATCTACCCCAGCTTTGCAGACAACTTCTGGAGGAACCTGGAGATCACTTTTGATCTGAGAGACGTAAGTGGGCGGGACAAAAATAGCATCAATTTCAACTTTCAGTACACGTGTACGTATGCATCTGTGTGTGTGTGTGTGTGTGTGTGTGTGTGTGTGTGTGTGTGTGTGTGTGTGTGTGTGTGTGTGTGTGTGTGTGTGTGTGTGTGTGTGTGTGTGTGTGTGTGT
>VRLP01008550.1:0-16278 GCA_009660295.1 Lophius piscatorius
TCTGTGGATGAGGAGGTCCAGCTCTGTCATGGACTGTCCCCTGGTCTCTGTGGATGAGGAAGTCCAGCTCTGTCATGGACTGTCCCCTGGTCTTTGTGGATGAAGAGGTCCAGCTCTGTCATGGACTTTCCACTGGAGTCTGTGGAGGAGGTCCAGCTCTGTCATGGACTGTCCATGGACTCTGTGGAGGAGGTCCAGCTCGCTCATGGACTGTCCCCTGGTCTTTGTGGATGAGGAGGTCCAGCTCTGTCATGGACTTTCCACTGGACTCTGTGGAGGAGGTCCAGCTCTGTCATGGACTGTCCATGGACTCTGTGGAGGAGGTCCAGCTCGGTCATGGACTGTCCCCTGGTCTTTGTGGATGAGGAGGTCCAGCTCTGTCATGGACTTTCCACTGGACTCTGTGGAGGATGTCCGGTCGTGTCATGGACTGTCCCTGGACTCTGTTGAGGATGTCCGGTCCTGTCGTGGACTTTCCCCTGGACTATGTTGAGGAGGAGGTGCAGTTCTGTCCTGGACTGCCCCCTCTACTCTGTGGAGGAGGTGGGTGAGAGGAGGATGTTCATCAAGCTGACATCCATCTTGGACAACACCGCTGATCCCCTACATGAGACTGTGGAGCTCTGAGCAGCTCCTTCAGCCCGGACTGTGTCACCCACGTTATAACACAGAACGCTGCCGCAGGTCCTTTAAGCCCGGCAGCAGTCAGACTTTATAACGAACCTCTGTGAGACTGTTGTGTCTGGAGTCCAAACTCTTCGTCGATCCGTCTACCTCATTCTCACTTCGTGTCCACCACAACAGCACTGGACTATTTTAACTTATAACTTATTTAACTTTATGTTTATTTAATTGTATGTATATTCATATATGTGTACACATGTGTGTATATACTGTATATTTATATTCTCAGTGGGTACAACAGACGTCTCCCAATCGGCGGATCCGAAGGTAGCTGGTTCGAGCCCCAGCAGGTCTAAATGTCATGGAATCCTTGAGCAAGACCCTGAAACCCCGGCGCCCCGGGCGCTTCAAAGGGGCCGCCCACTTCTTCCTGAGTGACGGGTCTAAAGTAGACAATAATGTCACTATGTTGTACTGTACGTGACCAATAAAAGGGACATTATTGAATTTGTAATGATTATTATATTCATGCTGGAGCTGCTGTAACGCTTGAATTTCCACTGTGGCGATTAATAACGTCTGTTCTCTTCTATTCTATCATATTCTATTCTATTCTATTCTATTCTGTTCTATTCTATTCTATTCTATTCTGTTCTATAATTCTGTGCAGTGTCTGTCTGGATTCATATATCTGCTTAAACAGTCAGTCGGAGTGATTCACTAATATAAAATAATGATTTTGTAAAGGAAAACATTCCTAACTCTTTGTCTTTTATGTTTTTTCTTCTTCTCCTCCTTCATTTAGAAGAACCTGCTCCTAAACACATCGACACACGATGGAGACAGTCAGTATGATGGTTGGTTGATTATCATTTTTGTCCTGGCATCATGCCCCCCCGGACCCCCTCCTCCACTCAGAGTCACTCAGCATCCCAGCACCATAACACCCTCCCACCACCTTTATCACAGCCCTCACACATGGAGACAGAAACGCCGCAAAAGTTCCTGTTTCCAGTTAAGTTCAGGGTCAAGGGTCATGGAAGAGGAGTGAAGCAGCAGAGGAGGAGAGTGGCCTGCGATCTCTGCCCCGTGGCTCCCAAATAGAAAAGCAGTAAGTGACATTTCTGGTCGGGGGTCCAGCCTGGATAGAGGGGCTTTTGTACAGGGCGCCACACCCTCACAGGAAGTTCTCCCTTTGAGCCGTGCTGGGGTGGATGGATACTTAGTGGTGGGAGCAAAGTTTCAGGAATTTCATTAGCTGTGTTTTGGTGCATGGGATGAGACTATTCCCACTTCCACAGCTTTCATGCTTGAGCAGCCCGGACTCACTGTGTCCCCCCCCCCCTCCAAAAAAAGACCCTCTAAAGAGTTTTTATTCTTGATTCATCCATTTGATTTAGGATTTATGAGATTCCAAAAAATTGCATCCCGACAAATTTTAAGCGAACATTAAGCTTCTTTTTTTTTTTGATCCCCTGAAAAAACATCTGAGTGAACCTCTTGCTGTACATAGCTGCACATTAAAGGCGGCCTGCTCCGCACAGACCGCACTAATAAACCAAATCAGAGGGCTGCCCTGACCCACCGCTCACTTCCCCAGGCTTTATTTTCCCTTCTGAATGGTCTCTTAGCTCTGCTCCCCACGAAACAGACCGCCATTGATCTGATCGGACCCTACCTCACTACCTGACTGTCACACACACGCAAACATTAATACAGCATGTATAGTGAATAGGTACATAAACCGTAGCGGGACAGTAAGCTAGCGGCCTCGCTCGGATCCACATACAGTTTATAACCCCTTTAATAGTAAATATTTGGGTAAATGGTTTTTTGCATGCCAGCGAGACTGTAAGCGATGAAAGGCTGACTGAAGTCACACATGTGCGAATGAACAGGCGAGCTCAGTCCTGCTGAACACGTGGACCGCCCTAAATAGACAGCAGACGAGTCAAGGAAGAAGAAAAAAGCTTTGATTTTCATATTCTTGATGTACAACATAATAAAAATGTTTCTATAAGTCTCTCTTGGGGGTTGAAAGTCCGTCACGGCGCCAACAGAAGGTGGGGTGGCCATCCGTCTCGATGCAGCTTTGATCCGGACGCTTAAACCTCCTCCTTTTGAGGTTATGTGGCGCAGTGGGTTATTGGATTCTTATTTTATTCCCAAAAAGCAACAAGTGACTCTGATCATCAAACAAATGTTTACTGCTGACGTCGGCAGGAGAGCTCGTAAAGGTAGATGTCAGCAGCACAATGCGTTGAGATGCACTGGATGATGCTTTCAATGTCTTTTCAGTAACAACCGGTTGGTAATCTCGTAAAATGTAGGTTTTTAGGCGTGTAACTTGAATCAAAGTTTTATGAACGAGTAATTTGTAGATGTTTTCATGGCAAAATTAAATCAGAAATCTGTACTGAAATTAGATTTCTCGCTGAATCCTGCAAAGCGTGGTTTTAAAATGCGTCTTGGGCGATGGGATAACGATCTGACAGCGAGACACATTGCCGTTTACACCTGTGTCTATCAGGCGTCTCCAAATGTGTCCAGCTGACCTCTTGTCTTCAGATTTTGTTGCTTCCTACGTCCAACGGTACAAAGTCACCGGCCGTCTTTCCTAGTTATCAATCACGTCAGTTAAGCGCCAGATTTCTTTAGCTAGCTAGCACGGCCTTCCCTTATATCTGGAATATACATGTACGGACTATTCCAACTCTTGAGACTGAAAGGACAAAGTCCTGGGACCGGCGCTGGAACTAAACTGACTTGTGAGGACGGGTTAACAAGAGAACAACAATTAATCACCATCAAATCTGTTGGGATAATAACAATCTCTGCTGCAAGGGGAGGCAAAAGTGGGAGAGGAGTCTTCAGCAAAGATTAAACATTCAAAAGTGGGGGCAGATTCAATCTGAGTGGGTCGGCGGTTCCACAGGTCGGGGGGCATGCTGGATTCTAAATCGACTTTTGGGCACAAATCATTAATCAACATCCCTTGCTGGTTAATTTCCAATCAGCGTTGGGTTTTGACATCAACAGAAGCTTCATCTCCAACTATATCTAACATTTATTTGAAAGCAAGAGCCCAACCCCCGCAGCGATGACCCGATCCAACTACCTGCATCTCTTCCACGAGGACCCCAGAAAAACACGTCTTTGATGCTGATGAGACCTTTTTACTACCATCACCATCCAACAGTCCATAGAGAAACGTTTAAGAACCTGTAGAGAAAAGAAAGAAAAGAAAAGCTTGTCCTCTATTTCTGCATCACTGACCCACTGACGTCTGGATGTGTGATGTCTGGAGAATCTCGGCGCTGACGGGCCCGAGCAGAACATTTTCAAGTCTTATAAGGGTCCCGATAACCGTGCCGTTCTTGTTTGCTAGTTTGTGTTACCTCGCACGTCTCCTCGCTGTCGTGCATGAACTCAGTATGGAACTGCGCCAGGTGATGTTCTGGGCAAAGCATGAACTGGATTTTTGGACTTCCTTCTCGGAGATCTGTCAAGATATATCACTGTAAACAACAAACGGCTAATGGTGGCAGGAGGCAACATCATAACCGTGCATCCTTTGACAACCACATAAATATATATATATTTTTTTGTATCACATTTCCAGTCAGTTCATCCAATAGTTAAAAAAGGGAATGCAGTTTTCATCACAGTAATGGAGGGATGGATCGAGTCTCAGAGAGATTCAGATGAAAAATCTAAATCAACCATCAACAAAACCGACGATACTTTGTACGTGAAATCTTTGATTCGTATAAAAGTTTTAAAAGAAGCGGACTAAAATAAAAAGCAAAAAGTACATTCTTTCCCGGCATTTGCCTTTATTTGTTTTTGACAGTCTAACACCCCTTTAAATTAGAAAAATACAACAGATGGATACATAAATACCGAATAAGATAAAATACATTTGCATACTAAACTGCCTAAAACGTTCCTTCTCAACCCCTTTAATGTCCACATCAAGAAAAAATAAATAAATTATTGCATATCTTATTACTGTACACATTCATTTAACTGTAAATGTAGCATAAAATGACAAATAGTTTGATCAAGCATGTTTTTAAACAGCAGAAATTCCAACTGACAAAATTCTTAGTCCTCTCATGCTTTATTATGCCAAAGAAAATCTAACTTATCGAATAAGACTTCTTCAATAGCTATAGTTAAAGCCTCCTCTTAGGTGGCAGCTTCGGCCTATGGTGTCCCACAGGGCTCAACCCTTGGCCCCCTTTCTTTTTACAATATAAATTTCTCAGAAAGAAGTAGCAACTCAAAATGTGCTCAACCAAACAGTCGAGCGGAACATTAAAAGGTTATTAACACGTCTACGTAGAACTTTGATATAAAGATTAGCTCGAAAAGATCTGGTTTACCTTCTCATCATCTATGACTCTCTCTCTCTGTGGGCCGATACTTACACAGCCAGCCCATAATCCCATCCTGCGATCAAATTTAGAAATATCATTCCACATCACATGCCTGCAAGGACCCCGAAACATTCACATAGATTCCCGTCCTGAAAAATACTCACAGGTAGGAATCTGTGTGGAGTGGCTGCCGTTTTAGTTCCTTGGTGTGGAATGATATTTGGACACTTCAGGTCTCGAGCCATGATTGATGATCTAATAATTCAGGCTCCAGTAAAGCAATGTTAGTTCAGAAGCCCAGAACCGTAAGAAGGAAGTGACATTTGGGAGTGGAGCCCGCTTATGAAAGCAGAATTCAAACGTGAGACTCCATCGGCGCTCTTGAAAAGGTGACTTTGTCACATGAAGAGATTTAATGTCCTGCTCCAGATGCTGAGTAACTACATCTGGTTGAAGAGTGTTTCCACTTGATTGAACCTGTTTATAATGTGACCCAGTGGCAGCATTTAAATGCTAAAGAGAAAGGGGCCGAGGGTGGAGCCCTGGGCGACACCACAGCTCAGAGGGAGCACCGAGGAGGAGGCATTAATCACGTCCGATTTGATAAGCGGGGTTTTTTTTCTTGCATTTTAAAACATGTGAGGATTTACTGAACAGAATTATGTAACTTTATAAAAACAGAAAAGTCTATTAAGGGCTGAAGAGTTTTCTAAAAACATTCAAAAAAATTGTTTTTACCAAAAGGTTGAGCTCATTTAAATGATATTGACTGTTTTCTATAAAATATAAACTTTTATCATGAAATACTTTTAGGAAAATCAGATTTTTTCCAACTGTTTCAAACATGCTTGACCAAATGATTTTTCATTTAATGGTGAATTTATAGTGTCTAAGATATTCATTTAATGAATGCATAAAGAAATAAAACATATTAAGAACTAATTTTCCCATTTTTTCCCCCCCTTTCGAGGATTAATTAAACATTTAATGGGTTAAAGAGCATTGAGTTCATATTTAGTTGATGTACAGATACGTAGAAAAGTCAATCCCGCTAAAAACAAAACCTGCATCACTGACGAGAAATCTTGGCTTGCAAAGAGGAAACAAAACAAAAACTGCAAATCTCTCATCTTTATAATGATGCGTGCAAAACAGGCCGGGCGATGCCTTCAGCCGGAGTTTGCATAAGATGCAATCTGACATAAAAAATCGTTTTTTTCCACTTTGCAATAACTTCAACATAAACATGTATTTTGCAGATTATCCTGCAGATGCACCAGCAGTGAGGCTCTTCTGGAAACACAGAGGAGAATGTAACCGACAATTCAGGCTGCTGCTGTTGAGCCGCGTGTTTCCAGATCTGCGACGCGTCCGCGGCGAGATGAAGTTGTTTAGACACGCTGAGACAAACACGTTGAAATGTGACATTTATCCCCCGACAGAGTTCCTGTTTACAGTGAGGATTTGGATAGAGGAGGTGTTTTCATTTCACAATGCGCTGCCAGGGTTTGAGAGAGGAGAAAAAGGGAGTATGCATAGAGGAAAGGTATTTGTTAAGCTTGGATGCAACGAATATTATTCATATAAAGGCGATAAAAAAAAGGGTTAATAATACATATGTGCTGGTTAAGATTTCTTCTCTGGAAGAGGACTAGGGCCCCATTTGGCTACATTAATTTATGTTATTGGGGTATTCAGACTTAAACTCCGAATTCTGACATTAACTTGAGTATTGTGAGAATAAAGTCCGACTCACAAAGTCATTAAAGTTAGAATTTTGATAATATAGTCAGAATTATGTGTTTAAAGTCAGAATGCTGAGTGTAAAGTCGGAATTTTATGTTTTAAGTAAGACTGCTGAGTTTAAAGTTAGTATTCTGAGATTAAAGTTAGAATTCTGAGATAAAAGTCAGAATTTTGAGATTAAAGCCAGATTTCTGATAATAAAGTCAGAATGTTTTGTTTCCGAGTCAGAATGGTGAGTTTGAAGTTAGATCCTTTCAGTAAAGTTAGAATTTTGATAATATAGTCAGAATTTTGTGTTTTAAGTCAGAATGGTAAGTTTGAATTTTGATCCTTTAAAGTTAGAATTTTTTTAATATAGTCAGAATTATGTGTTTTAAATCAGAATTCTGAGATTAAAGTCAAGATTCTGAGAATAAATTCAGAATTATATGTTTAGAGTCAGAATGCTGACTGTAAAGTCAGAATTTTGTGTTTTAAGTCAGAATGATGAGTTTAAAGTCGGAATTCGGAGAGAAAAGTCAGAATTCTGAGAACGAAGTCAGAATTCCAGTCAAAACATTCCCTTAGCCAAATGTGGCCCTAATCCTCTACAGCACTCCTCCTCCTCCTCCTTAAATGTATAACCTTCATCATTCATAGACCCTTATCCTTTTCAGGGTCGTGGGGGCTGGAGCCTATATCCCACCTGAATCCCGATCAATCAAAACCTGATATTTAATATCCAGGCATAGATATGTGTCTTATTGCACGTGACTGCTGAGTTAAAAATGAATGAGGACATTTGAAATGACAGATTTGGGGGCATTTCCGATGTAAAACATGAATATGCAAACAAAAGCTCTTAGGTTGGGAGTGATTTCATGCGATATGAATGAAGCCAGGAAAGCAGAAATGTGTGTTTGCATGTGGAAAGACAGAGAATCTCACATATTCTGCGGGGTCAGAAAGGTTACATAAACAGCCAGTGCGACTAGGTTAACACACTAATCTCTGTCCGCGCTCCTGAAGAATAAAGGGGGTTTTGTTGAAGGGTAATGATGTCGCCTCTTTGGCTCCGTCTGCCAAATGTAATTTGGTAATTCGACTGGAGAAGATCCGCCGTCTCTCCGTCCAAATTCTCTGCTCTCTGATGTCCGATGCCTGGTTTGGTTCCGTTTGGGTAAACTTGAGCGTTTTTGTTCCCCCCCCCCCCCCTCCTGAAGTCAGACGAGTTCAGCGGCACACCTTGTTCCGTTGGTACATTCATCATGAAAAGTGCCAAAACAGACTCATGCAAGTCAAAACAAACAGTGAAGAAGAGTCCGTGTCAGAGAAGAAGAACTCATTGTTTGAGGCTATTGTGTTATAGATTCCTAAAATTACTGCTTTCCTCGCCTTAAAGTTGATCTGAGAGTTTAATACAGTATTTGTGTAAACAGTCTTCAAATCTGTGGCTGAGAACTTCCCACGGTATTATTGTATTTGTTTTACTCATTGTTGTACACAAGTACCGCCGTATGTATGTATCCATATACAAATATATACACGTTATACAGTAACTGCATATAGTTTGTATTTACAGTATATGCATGTGCGTGTGAGAAAGTAGAGTGTGTACGTGTGTGTAGTTTCACAATTATGCACACATACGAAAAGCTGAGGATATGACGTAATCACCATCGCCGCATCCGCCGCACATCCTTCGCGTTTACGCGATAACTCAAACACTTTGGAGTATTTTCAAGTTCTATCCAAACTTTCTGGACCATAGTTTCTCAACGGGTGGTCCGATTTTTGATTCAAAAATCTTGTATATGTCATGTTTTACTCTAACAGATCATATTTTACTCACTAGCGGGAGCCCTTCTTTTAAATAAGGTGTAAACCTATGCCAAATCAATACGTGGACCCATGCAGGCAAGTGCAGTCCGTTGCTGCGATCCCGAATTGAAACAGAAGGAAGACAAAGAAGAAGAAGAAGAAGATTGGGGACTTTTCAGGTATATTGCTGTCAGGGATAATAGCATGGACCCAGATTATTTATAAAGTAATAGTGAGATACTGGACAAGAGATAATGAGATCTTACATAAATGAATAATTTGCTAACGATAAGTTCATTAATACCTGTCAATCAATCTGACAGTTTCTTCACTGGTGGTTCCTGATGGACTTTGAACTTAATGGTGAACATCACAGCATTAGTAATAAATTGTTTATTACACATTACCTAATCACCATTTACTGTTTTTGGGCACCCTTATTTCTGATGTGAACTCTTTCATTGTTAGCGTACAAACTGAGCTTTCAATAAACTATTTAAAGAAAGTTTTAAAGATTTTACAGTTTTTTGAAATTGAACTAATTGGTGAATTTCACAGCATTAGTAATAACTAATTTATTACACATTACTTTTACATTGGGAAATCTTTCATTGTTATTGTAAAGACTGAGTTTTCAATAAACTATTTTAAAATGTCTTAATGATTTTTACAGTATTTTTAAATTTCGACTAATAATAACTAATTTATTACACATTACCTAATCACCAGTTACCAGTATTTGGGTACCCTTATTTCAGATGTGAACTCCTACATTGTTTTTGTACAAACTGAGCTTTTAATAAACTCTTATTAAAAAGGTTTAATAGATTTTACAGTTTCCTACATTCGTTTTTTTAGCATGTTCTCACGCAAAATCTGTCTTTTTTTCTTTTATTTCACAAAATCTGAAAAACTATCGGTCTCCATAAAAGCAGCCCCATAACCCCACCCAGCTGACACATACATGTTCCGTGTGAACACGAAGCCTCCGGGCCTTCCTTCAGGATATGTTCAGGGCTTCCACGACTCAACCCGGGCCTATTATGATCAAACTCCTGCGCCGAGTACATTCATGTCAACGCGCCGCTCTCTAATAATGCAAGACAGAAAAGCTGAAGCTTAAAGCTCTCTCTTTTTCCACCTCCCCAAATATCCGCGAGCTCAAACAGTGGGTAATTATGAGGAGTGATCGGTGAAAGGGCCCATTGATTTGGGGGGCCGGGGGAAGGTCATGTATGGACTCACATGAGAGGGAGGCGAGGCAAAAGCAGCGAGGGCAGTCATGTATGTGCGTATGTGCATGCTTGGTAGACTTGGAAGTGCGGCGTCCCTTAGGAACCCTTCCAAAACACCCACCCATTTCCTCTGCTGGTTCTGAAGGTGCTAGCTGGACCGACGCCTCTCGGCTCGCTTTTGTGTGTGTGTTCTCTGTTCGGAGTCCAAACAACAATTATGGCTTCATTAAAGAACCCCAGGAGGGGAAATGTGGTTCTGATTCAGGTTTTCCCCCTGCCAGGGATCAAAGTACACGCTGCCAGTTCTTAAAAGTGGAATTGTTAACTATGGGAGTGATTGTTCTCAAAGTCCGTAAAAACGGTCCGCCGCGGAAACAACCCACCCAGAGTTCACTGGAGGTAGAGTTTATTAGTCCGCCGCAGCTGTAATTAAAGAGGCTGAAAGGTCACAAAGCCCCAGAGACGCAGGTAAGTAGGTGAGCACACCTTTATCCAGGCGAGAGGGACAGTTTCACCTCAAAGCGCTCGTGTTACCTCATCTTGACCTCGGCGCCTCTTCTACCGGCTTCTGGCTCGATTCCTCGATATTGAAAATTCTCTGCTGGCTTAATCTCACCTTCATATCTCGGAACAGCTGGAACTTTTTCCTCCTACCGCTGACACAAATCTCACATTTCTTTTTCCTTTTTCAAGGGCTGTGGTTGTTCTCACTCTCACCCGCCAACTTTATGATGATAGCAACCTGCAAACGTCTGGGATTGAAATTAATTCAAGGCGGAGAAGAAAATCAGCCAAGAATCATACAAAGATATTCGAATTATTCAAATATAACACATAAGATGTATCAACTTGCTACAGCAACTTAATTAATGAAGTCAGTGACTCATGCTCATACTAACATACATCATTTAATAATTCAAATATTCAACATTTCATACTGGGGGGTTAGTGACAGTCATCGGTGTAGCTGGTCGACAGCGCCAAACTCAAAGTCACGTCATGGATTTAAGTTTTCTGTTCGATCAAAACTGTTCTGGAAACTCTGACAGGAAGTGTCCGCTCTTAAGTCCCGCCTCTTCACCATCATCGCCAATAGCTCAAGTGACCGAGGCTGATGGCCGTTAGAGCAACTTCTACTTCTATGGTTCAACTTCACACAATCTGGTTTTGTTTCATTTATAAGGATATTTCAAATCGGTTTAAACAATAAATGTTTTTCAGGTTTGTTGACGCTACTTTAGTTCATCCAAACTCACAAACGTCTACAAAACTCACGATTGCTCTTCTTCTAGAATAGTACGTTACTTTACTTTAGCTTTGTGTGGTTGAGTTTAGCTGCGTTTTGTTTTGCTAAGTTAAGTTAGCTAAATTAATGCAGTTTAATTTAATTATGTTAAGTTAAGTTTCGTTTAGCTCTGTATCTTTAGCTAAGTTAATGCAGTTTAATTGAGCTAAACCGTGTTTTGTTTGGTTTAGCTATGTTCAGTTAGCTAAGATAATGTAGTTTAATTCAACTAAGTTTAGTATTACTTGCTAACTATGTTTAGTTCACCAATGCTAATGTAATCCACTTTAGCTAACTTTGACTTTGTTTAGTTTAACTTTGTTTAGTATAGCCAAGTTAACATAGTTAAGCTAGGCTTCAATTTAGTTTAGTTTAGTATAGTTTAACTATGTTTTATTTAGCTAAGTTGATGTTGTTCCGTTTTAGTGCTTAGAGTAGCTAATTTAATGCAATATAGTTTAGCTAGTTTAGTTTAGTTGAACTGGGTTTACTTAGCTAAGTTAGAGCTACGTTAAGTCTTGTATAGTTTAGCTATAATTAATTTAGTTTAGTTGAGCTAATTTGATTTAGTTTAGTCCGGCTATTTTTAGTTTAGCTAAGTAAATGTTGATTAATTTAGTTATGCTTAGTTTAGCTGATTTTATGAAGTTTAGTTTAGCTACATTTAGTTTAGTTTAGTTTAGCTATAAGTAGTTAAGATAATTTAATATAGTTTAGTTTAGCTACGTTTTGTTTTGTTTAGTTTGAGTATAATTCATTTAACTAAGCTGGTATTGTTTATTCAGCTATGTTTAGTATAGCTAATGTAATACATTTTAGTTTAGCTAAGTTTAGTGTAGTTAAAAAATAAAATAAAACGCTAATAACAGGGGTGGAAAATAATTTGCAGTGCATGGAGATGAAGAACAATTCCAGTGGACTTATTGAAAGTTAACCTCTGCAAGTGATTAATGCAGAATGATGAAGATTGACGACTGTGAATGGACCCGCAAATTTGTTTGGAATACTCAGTAGTTTTCCCTTCACAATTTGAAAACACACATTAATCTGATCGGGTAGCAGTCCAAAAAACGTAACCTTCCTGGAGGACAAAATCGGATGTTGGAGCTAAAATACTTCCTCAAACGTTTGAGAAAAAACATTTGAGGAAGTAGGAATAGGAAAGAATTCCTTTTTCATGCATTTCAACAAAGGTTGGGTTACTTTCATAGAAATATAACGTACCTCTAGTCTGAAAACATTATACCTCAAAAATGCAGGTTTATCGTCAGTGTACCGACATTATAAGTTAACATAATCTCTACTACAGTTGCGCTACAATTCTTCTCCACTAACATCACTCTCATGTTTTTATAATATACCAGGAATATAAACTGCACCAATAAACAGCTCAAAACCACATTACAGTCATTTGTGTGGTTACTGATAACCCGAGTTTAACAAAACTTGAGATTTAAGGTTCTTAGAGCAGGAGGCAGCTCCCTAATCTTCCTCCATTCATCATCCCGAGTGAAACGTTCACAAAAGCAGTCTTTCTATATGGATACGATGCGATGAAAAGCTATAGTTTACCCCCTCTCTATACAATCTGACTGTAATTAAACTTAATGACCACGTTTGCCAATCCTGTACCATCAGCTATACAGGAAGTACGACCCAGTGTGGCTGTCACTCAGTAGAATAAATGAAGACTGGAGAGAAAACCATTGGTTTATGGTTGATTTGACTGCCAGTAATTGTATTTGTCTTTGTCTGCTACTTCCTCCACTTCCTGACCAGAAAAGCCCCACGAGGATAAACACCAATCAAAACGCTGACATGACAAAAAAAAATACATCTTTGAAATGATGCACCATGGGGACTGACCGTATTTTTGTGTGTTATAACAATGTAATAACATGAGTTTATATCTATTAGATATCTGGTTTAACAGGGGCTTCATGTTTGAGCAAATATATGTATTTACTTTTGTTATTACAATGTAACAACACAAATAGCCTTGTTATTACAATGTTATTACACACATAGGTTATCACAATGGTTTACATGCAGAAGACATATATTGTTCATCAGGGGGAAAGAAAGGTTGATTATAAGAACTAATGATTTTATGTGTCACCTTATCAACAATCACTCTGTTAATATTACAGCTAGGTCGTTACTGTAATATGTTTTATGCTCCGGGTCGAGGGTGATCCTTGTCACCCGATTACAACATAACCTTAGTTGTTTGCCATTCATCTATTAAAAACCAATAAAGTGTCCACTTGCACGGAGCACAACTTTTTTTTTAGGTCAGAAGAAAAAAGAACACCAAATTGCAGAAACACAAACTTTTACTGCTATTCGTAAAAGGTATGCCTTCTTTTAAGGAGATAGTCTGGAATGTATGAAGTATTCCCAGAGTGTCACACACATAGAGACCTATAGAGTCTCTCGGGTTAGGAATACCTTGCTGAAAACATCTTGTGGCATCTTGAGTTCAATATTTCCGTGGCGTGACTCTGCAAAAACAAAATCTGGAGATGGGAAGGAAAACCCTCGACTGAAAAGTGAAGTTTGCTGGAGGAGGAGTTAAAAGGAAAAAACAGATCCTCTAAGACTTTGTCGGACCTCGGCGGGAACTCGGAGGGTAGATCATTTGCGTTTACTACCTGAGCAATAACAAAGACCAATTATGAATAAGAATTTATAAAGTTATAATTATAATAAAACAATAATTATAACATGTTTGCAGGATTGCAGCACAGTAGAGGTATAAAGTAATGTAGCATGCAGATAACTATAATTTCTACTTCCACCTCAGAGACCTTCCATTATTTTCAATGTTGTTTCAAAGTTTATTTGGACCCGGTTTAGAGCGCTGAAGAAGGCGACTAAGTCGGAACGTTAGCATTGTTTGGTTGGATTATATGTTTTGCTTGAGCACAACAAACAAATAAACTGGGAAGGCGTGTCCATTCCAAAGATCTCATAACCTTTCATTACTTCTCATGCAGTTAAAGTCTTCCAAGCAGCACCTTTTGACTTCTCAGATTTTTAGAATTTGCAATATTCTTCAGGCGGGCGAGTTGGATGACTCTTTAACAACACTGGGATTTCGTTTTTATTTGTTTTTAGACTGAAATATCTCATCAACGTTCACATGGATATCTAATACGCTCATGTTTCTTCTCAGGATG
The DNA here is from genome assembly GCA_009660295.1 of Lophius piscatorius. Taxonomy (NCBI): domain Eukaryota; kingdom Metazoa; phylum Chordata; class Actinopteri; order Lophiiformes; family Lophiidae; genus Lophius; species Lophius piscatorius. Next base: position 14,255 of record VRLP01008550.1, read on the forward strand.
GATCCTGACTTTATTGATGCTCAAACTTTCGTGGCCTTCATGTCAGAACATTTGTGGTTTGGGAGTGAGACGTTTGAGCTATTTGGATTGATTTCATGCGATCTGGTTCAGACATTCCTCCCCTCCATCTTTGTTGACTCTTTGGATTTTCCATCTGGCACCATCAGCAGGTCCAAATTTCAATTTGTTCTACACCCATGGCCACATGAAACCCACGATATTCACAGGATACTTGAGTATTTTGGTGCCAGCAGCAGTCGAGGATTTACTGAGTTGTTAGCTCTTGGCAGAATAAAGTCAGGTTCAGTTGGGAGGGATGATCGTACTGAGACATTTTTGTTTATATTCAACTGATTTTTGATACATACCTGGTTTCAGGACATCAGGTTCTTTCATTTCAGAGACATCCATAGATACTCATAACGCCATATTTAAATAAAATTACAAACAGAAGACTAAACCTTTTAATATGCGCTGGAAAAAAAATGTGAATTCTGGGGCTTTAATGGATTTAATATCTAAGACACTACATTTACCATAAAATGACAAATTGTTTGGTCAAGCTTGTTTTAATCGTACATATATAATGAAATAACATTAAATGTATTCTAATGAAAGCAAAGATTTCACAGGAAGAAAAATGACATTTTAATTCCCTTAGCTCACCATTACTATCTTATTTATAACGTGACAACTCAACCATTTAGAAAAGCATGTTTTTAGAAAATGATTTGAGCCTAATTACACTTTTGTTTTTTATCAGGTTACATAATTAAAATTAAATGAACAATAAAAAAATGTATTAATAAGACTGCATATACTATATAGTGCCACAAAATGTTTTCACAAGTAATAATAATAATAATAATAATAGATTTAATTTATAATGCACTTTATATTTGGATCAAATCTCAAAGTGCTACAAGATAATAGCAGATATAAGCATCAATAAAAAATATAATAATAATTATGTAACAAATATGACCAAAAAGCAGCAATGTTAATTAAAAGTTATAGGTGCTGCTACAAAGGAAAGTTTTAATACCTTTTTTAAAAGTCTCAGTCGTCTGTGGAGCCCTCAGATGGTCAGGGAGGGCATTCCACAGACGAGTGGCAGCAGAACAGAAGGCCCGATCACCCATGGTAAGTGGGGTGAGTAGTTCTTTCAGGTATGGGGATGCATAGCCATGGTGGTAATGGAGGAAGACTGGGTCTGATGTGGGGTGCCAATTAAAATTGCTTCGGTTTTGGAGCTGTTCAACTGGAGAAAGTTGTTTTTCATCCACACCTTTATCTCCTCCAGACAAGCGCAGAGAGTTGACAGGGGAGATTATGATGACGATGAGGATGGAGAACTGCGGAGGAACATGTGTCAGTTTTTATGTAGATTTGCGTGTCATCGGCGTAGAAATGGAATAAGAGTCCACATCGACTGATGACACGGCCAAGGGGGAGCAGATACAGTATGAAGAGAATGGGGCCAAGGACTGATCCCTGGGGGACCCCACAGATAACGGTGTGTGTCCGTGAACTTCCAAGGGAAATGTATTCTGTTCTGCTGGTGAAGTAGGATTGAAACCAGTTTAGGGCGGTGGCAGTGTGTGTCCGGGACCGTTTCGGCTGAGCCGAAACAAGAGTGAAAGGGTTCAAAGAAAGACTTCTGGATCGAGAGTAGGTTTTTTGAGGAGTTGTCTGATTATGGCGGCATTTAGAGCAGATGGTACAAAACCGGCCTGGAGGGATTGATTTATTACGGCGGTGATCAGGGGACTGATGGAAGAGATGTTAGTTTTCACTAGGGCTGTAGGAAAGGGGTGGAGGGCACAGGTGGAGTGTTTCATGGTCCTGATGATAACCTCAACCTCCTGCTGTGAGATTTCTGGGAAACACTTTAGAGGCTGGGAGATCTCAAACTGTGAGTAAGCAGACTGGATAGGTAGAGAGGAGGAACCAGAAAGAACAGAACGGATTGAGTCAATTTTTGATTTGAAGAAAGCCATGAAATTATTACAGTGCTCTTCTGT
>VRLP01008551.1:0-7500 GCA_009660295.1 Lophius piscatorius
ACTGTTTCTATGATGTCATCAGTCTGTTCTAGGATCAGATCCCATAGTGACTCAACCTAACTGTTTCTATGACGTCATCAGTCTGTTCTAGGATCAGATCCCATGGAGACTCAATGATGAAGATAAATACAGTTAACTAGTTTTTATGAGTTCAGGAATAAAACCAGACAGATTCCTGGAGTTGATTCTTAGGAGGTAAATTTAGAACCGACTGACAGGTTCTGGTCCGGGATGTTACGGACCAGAACCAAAAGCTCCCCCTAGTGAGTAAAATATGATCTATTATAGTGAAATTATTTAAATACAAAATAGATAATCTGATCCCCTCTAGTGACAGAAATATGTAATTAATCTTCCCTCAAATCAATCCAGTTCTTCCTCGCACTTCCTCGATTTCTAGGGACGTATCAAATGTTGAAAACGATCAATGAAATGGTGTTTCAGTTATCAAATGATGATGGTGATGATGACGAGTCAATGACATCCCAGACGTTTCGGGGAAATCACCCGATAAAATTGAAATGTAGTTTGACGCCCGTTCAATCTACTTTTTTTCGATGATAAAATTTCAGCTGTTGTTTTTTTTATTATTCACACTGATCGAACTACGTCTTCTAACCGAGATCTTTCTCTTCAGCGTGTCGGGGCGGTGTTGATGAGCAGAAGGGGGCGTGAAACGGGTCGCTGGTTCTGTGCAGCATCAGCAGTAGAACCGGATGGTGGATCTCTTGATTTATTAGCGGTTCTCCAGTCAAATATTCCCCTTTGGTCACAAGAACCAGCGATACTCATGGGGTCGATGTCTCTTCAGGGGGACGGCCGGACCTCCACAGGGAGCTCTGAGTAGAGCCGCCGCTCCTCCTTGTCAAAAGGAGGCGGAGCGGGCTTTTAGGGACCTCCCTTTGGAGGTTCTTGGATCACGTCCATCTGGAAGGAGACCCAGAACATCTTTTTACCATCAAAGCCAGAAAAATATGTGCAGGACTGTCATTATTTCAAACTGATGGAAGTGAGAGAGACGATTAAAAAGTTTTAATTGGAACTTCCTGCCAACAAAAAAAGACGATAATCAACTGATGATCGTTTTAAACGTAGTTCTGAAATGAGTTCAATCTTAACGTCGGTTCAGCTTAGATGGAGCCGCAGAATAACGACGTAAAGAAAAGTTGGACTCTCTTCAGGTTCCGTCTCTTTTTGGGTTCACGGACCGATGACCTCACAGACTGATGACCTCACAGACTGATGACCTCACCAACCGATGACCTCACAGACCGATGACCTCACAGACTGATGACCTCACCAACCGATGACCTCACCAACCGAAGACCCCACAGACCGATGACCTCACGGACCGATGACCTCACAGACCGATGACCTCACAGACTGATGACCTCACCAACCGATGACCTCACAGACTGATGACCTCACCAACCGATGACCTCACAGACTGATGACCTCACCAACCGATGACCTCACAGACCGATGACCTCACGGACCGATGACCTCACAGACCGATGACCTCACAGACTGATGACCTCACAGATTCTTAATGAGTCACGTTTAATGTAAGGAGCCGGGGGTCGGGGGCTTTTCAGGGGACAGACCCTTGTTGTCGGGGACGACAGCGTGGGCCTAGTTCTTGATGAAGATAAAAAAATTTGACCTGAGAAAATATAAATCTGGATACAACAATGAGACAGAAAGTAGTCAAAGCGTCCGTACAGGTGTGTGGTTTGTTTGGAGTGACGTTTAAATAAAGCTTGTAGAAAGTTACTTAACTTTTATTTACAAACTCAGTTCTTCATTTTAACATCCGTCCTCTGTCAGTCACACTGGGTCGGGTCTTGGTGCCGGCTGTCAGTCACGCTGGTCTAAACCCGCCTCTAGGCAATCACACGACAGACGACATACCTGATCCCTCAAGAGACTCCAGACACTTCTGGCTCCGCCCCCGCGTCGCCTCCCAGATGGACATTCCTGGAAAAGGCAGACGGCCCGGAGGAATCCTGGTCAGACGCCTGAACCACTTCCACCCGCTCCACTCGGAGTTCCTTCCATGTTCGCTCCACATAAACAGTCGTTTGGCTGGAAAGTGCAGCCGCAGCTCAACAGGAAGTCAGACGCAGCATTATGATGCAATAAATACGGCGGAGGAATTCATGATGAGGCTCGTTAGCCACTCTGGAACGCAATAATGAAGTAATAAAGTATCGGGCCATTACTGCTAATTTTGCATTTAGTTCTGCTTTATTGCACCTTTTGTATTAAAGTCATCCATCATGAAGGCTCCTGCTGAAGGTTGGCTGCGTTTGCTCGGGCGCCGGGGACCCTCGGCGCCCCTCGGCCACGCCCACCCAGCATGTGCTTCAACCGGAGTCGCAGCGGCAGAAGAAGAACCTCCAGGAAACAACGTTTTAAGTGAAACTATGAGGATTGTAAGGAAATAACTGGTCCTACGCCGTCATTCCTGACTGTAGCCTTGAAAAGACCCCGATCCCCTGCGCTGTAAAAACACCCGCCTGATTAAATTTAAATGTGAAGTTTAATCGGGTTTTCATACGAGAGTGAAGAAGAACTGCATTCAAAACCTCAATGAAGTAAAAGTATGTCAGCAGCTCAGAGCGGCGCTGCTGCTCCAGAGCATCAAAGGAACGGGTGGAGGCGGATTAGTGCGACGGCCTACTGTGGCAAACACGCCGCAAATTAGGAAAAAAACATGCAGATAGACAAAATACAAGAAAACTGAGACGAAATCTTCTTCAAACTTAATGCTGCAAGTGCAGCATTAAGAAAACACACTGCAAATACAACACAAAACATTAAGAAAACACGCCGCAAATACAACACAAAACACTAAGAAAACAAACTGTAAATACAATAACACATGAAGAAAACACACTGCAAATACAACACATGAAGAAAACACGTTGCAAATACAACACATGAAGAAAACACGCTGCGAATACAACACATAAAAAACCACACTGCGAATACAACACATAAAAAACACACTGCAAATACAACACAATGAAGAAAACACGCTGCAAATACAACACATAAAAAACACACTGCAAATACAACACAATGAAGAAAACACGCTGCAAATACAACACATAAAAAACACTGCAAATACCACAACACATTAAAAAAACATGGGAAACTTCTGGAAGGTGTTTGGGACCTGCAGCACCATCAGGGAGGATAAGTATGACATCATGCTAATGATAACGACTGATGTGGAAGTGAAACTGGTGCTGATGAAGACCCAGTCTGCGGAGGACATCTTCATCTGTGTCTTTCTGCTAACAGACGTCCAAGATGAGCGGAGAGGGAAAAGGTGAAGCTTTGGGTGCATCTTTCTTTAAGGACTAATTAGAGCGAGTTGTTTGGTTAATTGTTTGGCTGATAGAAGTAGAAGAGGAGTAGGAGGAGGAGAAAGAGGAGGAGGGAGCACTTGATTCATGACAGGGAACGGCGAGTTTGAAGGGTGTCGACAGATAAGAGGGTAATTAACAGAAAGGGAGAGGGATGATGAGAGAGAACGGAGAGAGATGGGAGAGAGAGAACGGAGAGAGATGGGAGAGAGAGAACGGAGAGAGATGGGAGAGAGAGAACAGGGAGAGATGGGAGAGAGAGGGGAGAGAGAGAAGAGAGAGAGAGGGGAGAGAGAGGGGAGAGAGAGAACGGAGAGAGATGGGAGAGAGAGAACAGGGAGAGATGGAAAAGAGAGAACAGAGAGAGATGGGAGAGAGATGGGAGAGAGATGGGAGAGAGAGAACAGAGAGCGATGGGAGAGAGAGATGGGAGAGAGAGAACAGAGAGAGATGGGAGAGAGAGAACAGAGAGAGATGGGAGAGAGAGATGGGAGAGAGAGAACAGAGAGAGATGGGAGAGAGAGAACAGGGAGAGATGGGAGAGAGAATAAATGTCATAAATCTGTCGCAGGATCCTATAATGACTTCAAAAAGGAAGGGAGGAAACGAGGAGCGGCTGTGGAGGAAGGAGGGAGAGGAGATAAGGCCAGAGAGTGAAAGAGAGCGAACGCGGTGGCGAGGACGATGATTAAAGGCATAATTCCATTTTTATTACGCGGTGGCGCTTCGGGCCAGGATGCCAACTGGGCAGGAGCGGCGCTGGATCCACGGACAATTAACTTAAAGAAAAACCCAAAATGCAAGTTTAGATTCTCCTCAAGGTCGACGCCGGGGGGGACGGAAGGTTCGGGGTAAATGTTTGCAGAGTGGCGGCGACGACGTTGTTTGGATCGATCCTCTCAGGCGTGGAGGCGGACCTAAAAGCTACGGCTGATGTCTCGTTCAGAACCCAGAACCTCCGGGTCCAACACTGGTGACTGATGTTTGAAGTGAATCAACTAGTCCTACGCCGTCCTCCCTGATTCTGTCCTTGATGAATCCCCCAATCCCATGCGTTGTACAAGACTGTATGTGTAATATATATATATATATATATATATATATATATATCAGAATCAGAACCTTTGGAGATAAAGCTCCCCCTAGTGTTGGAAATATACAACTGAACCTTTTCAAACTAAGCAGTGAATCTAAAAATGATCCATCCCATAGTTTTCTATACATGTCAGGAAAACTGCCGCCCCCTAGTGAGTAAAGAAGGAACTACTAAAGTTAACGATAATTATAACATTCTCGATTCATACGATCCAAATCTCAAATAATTCTGACCAACAGAGAAATGAAGTTAAAATAAACGGTATTTTTGGTAAAGAGCTCCTCCTAGTGAGGAAAATAAGAACTCTTAGAGAAGTTCTACTACAGAGGTCCAACATGGACGCCTGACAGTTGTGAAGACATTAGAAGTTTATTCTTCTGGGCGGGGCTTAACTTCATGAACCGCTGAACAGAATCTGGTTAAAAGGTCAAAGTTCTGTAAAGTTTTTAATCTCAAACTTTCCTAAAGAGACACAAAAGTTATTTTTGTTTTTTTTCCAGAAAACAATAAAAAAGACTTAAAGACAGGAAACAGTTCTGAGTTCTGATCCGGACACAAACCCACAGAACCCCGAGTGACTTCTTCTCTCCTCACTCCTTGTCGTCCGTCCCCCCGGGGGACATTGTCTGCTGTCCTTTGGGTTCTGTGTTCCGACCTTTGACCCAGACCTGTTTGGGTCACAGAGACACGGGACGGGATATTGTGGCGTCTCACCCTGAACACAACGGCGGCGGCGGCGGCGGCGGCACATTCCTCAGTCAAGGTTAAGAGAGCGGCGCTATTTGCGTGGACTTTTATCACTGTCTGTTGGCGAGTCTTTGGTCGCATCTCTCCATAAAACCAGAAGCTTTTGGACCGGCTGACCCGGACCCGTTCATTCCAGAACCTCCCTCTCCTGAAACGAGCGCTCACAGGACCTGCAGCCTTTCATTACGTCCTTTTATGACTTCAAATTCTTCCTCTTCCCTCCACTTCCTGTCTGTCTCCTCCTCGGAGCGGCGATGCTTTGACCTGAAACCCTTCATTACTACAAGTACTACCTCCTCCTCCTCTTCCTCCTCTCCTCCCCCCCTTTCATCCCTTCCCAGAGAGAGAGAATTCTCACTAATCCCTCTCCCTCACTTTCCTTTATGGCGTCCAATCAATCGATTCTTCCTCCTGTACTCCCTCCAACAATCACCTTTTGTTCTTTTCCCACCGTGGCTTCCTCCTCCTCCTCCTCCTCCTCCTCCCCCCCACTGTGGGAGCCCCTGGTTTGTTTGGAGCTCTGGGAATGTTTAGGATCAGTGGTGGAGGCTGGTTTGGGTTTCGGCGTGCGGCGAACAAAGCCTCAGATCGACACACAGCTGGTTGCAGGTGCCAGCAGTCATGAGAACAAACGGGCCCATGTAGCGGGTCGTGGCGCCGCTACAAAGTGCCGCCGAACAAAGAGGCGATGATGAGGCGGCGATGCAACAGAGACACAGAAACTCACTCTGCTTCCGTCGTTGGTACATTTGTAGAAGCCGCCACGCTTCGCAAACTTCCCTCCGAGGTCGGCGCTGAATAAACGCGGAGGGGAGGTCCGTAAATCTAAACGCCTCAGACGGGAGGCGGCGGCTTTGAGGACGCAGACGCGCGATGACAAAACAGTTCTGAAAATGCTTCAGGAGCGACAGCCGAGCAGTTAGTTTGATGAGGGGTTCTGGAGGCCCCGGCCCGTTGGACCAGCTCCAGCTGATGATCTATGAATCCCGCTCTGGGCCACATTTAAACGTTCACACGATTGGTCGACTTTGAACCCAGAAATGTTCAGTACCCGCAAAAGTTTAACCCTTTAATGTCAGCGGTTTGGTTTGACACTTTTTCTGACTAAGAACCCGACAGAACCGGTTTATAATCCGACCCAGTGACAGCGTGTATCTGCTGAAGAGTAAGGGGCCGAGGATGGAGCCCTGGGGGACACCACGGCTCAAATGGGGATATATATATATATATATATACATATAGTATATATAGTTGTATATATACACATGAATTGAACGTCGATGATGATGGACCTTCATCATGAGCTGCAGATCTATAAGAGGGACGGGTGGAGGTGTGGAAGGCGGAGACTAAGAGTCCCCGGAGGAGGCGGAGAACAGGATCAGTCTCCTGGTGTCTGAGTGATGTGAAGCGATTTTGCAGAAGGTTGCGGCGTATAAAGCCGTCGTCTCCAGGACTTAAAGGTGTCTCAGCGGGTTCCACCTCATTGAGCAGAACATCAGAGGAGAAATCTCTTCCTCTCAGCAGATCCTCGCTTTTCCCTCAAAGATCATTCTTCTTCCTGTTCTTCCCTCCAGCTTCTGCCTTCTCTTTCACCTTCAGCGCTTTTCCTCATTCCGTAGGTTTACTTTACCTCCTGCAGCTCCTGAGGTTCACAGCTGATGAGGATCCACGAGGTTCTGGGAGAGAGTCGATGAAGCAGACGAAGAACCAGGAGACGATCTGTGAGCAGCAGGAAAGATCTCTACAGATCAGATGTTTGCCCCGAGGGCGGAGAAGGAGAAAACCAGAGAAGGTCAGAAGCATGTCAGTGAGGTTTGCAGTAGCAGTGACAGATGGGTTCAAGGTTGAGGTGGGACCGCACCAAGGATGGGCTCTAAGCCTCTTCTTCTTTGCAACGATGATGATGCACAGGCTGACAGAGGAGGTCAGCAGGAGTCTCCATGGACTATGATGTTGGTGGAGGACAGTATGAGCAGTAGTGAGAGTAAGGAGCAGGTGGAGGAGAACCTGGAGTGAAGAGGGATGAAGATCAGTGGCAGTAAGACAGAATACATGTGTGTGAATGAAAGGGTTAGGAGTGTGGAGAAGAGGTGAAGAAGCGAGTGCAGGTAAGGTGGAGTGGGTGGAGAAGAGTGTGAGGAGTTATCTGTGAAGGAAGAGGAGCAGCAGGAGTGAAGGGAAAGGTTTCCAAGATGGAGGTGAGAGAAGTTCTGCTGGACGGTTCAGAGACGGTGGTTCTGGTTCTGACCAGAAGACAGGAGGCAGAGATGAAGATGTTCA